>JBBBVU010000010.1:29213595-29229140 GCA_037177055.1 Atherinosoma microstoma
CACACACACACACACACACACACACACACACACACACACACACACACACACACACACACACACACACACACTAACACAAGTCGTCTCATCTACAGGAAGTGATGCCTCTCTGCTCATGTGTCAAATTTGCACTGCATTTGAAGTAAGAAAAGATGCACACTAAATTTCAACAGCTTTCAATACATTTGCTCAAACTTCCTCCTCTGTCTGTGCTGCTTGATATCAAGCCTCAGGAAGCCGTCAAAGCAATTAAACAACTTGCAAACTCTAACTTTTCATACAGCAAACAGTGCCAACTCACTCCTGCATACTGTCCACACATATGGCATCCTCTAATGTGCCACAACAGTCTCAGCAGGCTGCCACTTTGATACTGCCACAGATTTCTAGAACATCACACGGGCTCAAAGAGGAAGCAGGCTCTCCCAAAAACGAATATGAAACGGCCCAGTGAGGATCTCGGTTGGATCAAAGCAAAAAGCTGGATTCACAACTTTGGCCCCAAATCAATTGAAAGAACTTGCATGATTGTTGTGTGCAGAGTAGCCCCGAGCTATACAGTAAACATGTGCAGGATAAGCTGTCAAATCAAGCAGTCAGGAGCCCCAGACCGACCTTGAAACACCAGAAAAAACACAAACATACAGTATCCTGTTGTTGTCTAATCAGAGGGACTAAAGAGTTGAGACACCACACAGTTGAGGGCAAACCCCTTTTTACCCATCTTCTGCATCTATGTTTATATTTTAAGGAGAAAGACGTTGACAGAGGGTGTCATGCTCCTTTAAGTATCACACAGGCATTCTAACAGATGGCCTGACACGAAGTGGCCCTTCTCATTTCTCTCTCTGTTCTGCACGGTCAACTAACTGCCCTGTACGCTGACAGCAGAAGAGCAATTACAGCCCATGAATTAACCATGAGATACCTTTGTTTTCAAAACATGTCATTGGAAATCAGCATGACTTCCTGACTTTGGTTCACATATTTGATTTTCTTTTTGTTTATATGCTCTCCAGTGGAAAGACTAGCTCAAATCTAAAACAGACAGGGATTTGCAATGTAGGCAGAATCAAATCAGAGAAAAGCAGGGGGGGTGGGGGGAGAGATGAATGCGTATGCCTGATGTTTAAAATGGGATGGCAAAGAGATGGAGGGGAGGCATGGCGAGGCTAGAGGGATTTAGCAGACGGGACAAGCCCCTGTGTAAATATGCCTTATGTAAAGCTTTTAATAGATTTCCTGTGGGTTTTAAAAGCAAACCTTTTTTTTTTGGCCTGGCCCCCTCCTCACCCCTCCTCTTGTCAAACAGCAATAAGCGGGCAGCTTTAAAAGTCTCTAATTATTCATATGCACATATCCCAGTGCAGTCCTGGAGAATCCTCAGGCTGTGAAGTCAGCATTCTGCTGGGGGGCACTTGTGTTTAATTGGCTTTATTTTGTGGGTGACAGCCATGTGAGAGCTTTGTCCATGCCCTGGCCGGAAAAGGAGTCAGACAAAAGGAACTTTTTCTCCATCCTCTGAAACAGAAACTCGCCAATCTGCGTACCTAAGTTTGCTAAACTGTCCTTGTCTCAGGTTTGTTATTTGACTCTTGCTTGTTGCTTCCACTTTCTCTCTAATGGCCCGTCTCACCTGTGTCGCCATGTCTTCCCTCTGACCTCCATATCTCTGTCTCCATGCCTACATTTCTATGTGTTACCAAACGGTGCCAGTTTTCTCCTTTCTGTCTTTTACTTTAATGAGCTCAGCTGTCGGCCGTCACCATACTTTGTTGTCTCATTTCTTTGGTCTCCCTCCTGATTCCTTGTTAGGGGACGGTGATGTCCCCATTACCAGTTTATGCCATGATGTTGCCTTTGCAATTCCCTTTATTTTTTTTCTTTGTTTGTGTTTCAGACAAATTGACAGGTTTCTTTTACTTGCACCCTGTAAAAACGAAATTCTCTCTGCCAGTCACAATCCGCTGTGTCTGTTGAGGGTTTAGTCAGAGATAACTTGTTCTGTTCACTTTTGATGATGCAGTTGCAGAGAGCAGGTCTACTATCTCTATCGCCTTTTTTTGGCAGTATTTTGTAGGTGGGTGTAATATTTCGAGTATATCAAAGCTGTACAGTATGTGCATCCCATTCAAGCTCCCTGCAGCTCTCTCCCCCTCTTTTTTGTGTCTGCAGCAAAGGAACTCAATATGATCATTATGATCTGCAGATTTATAGTGAAATATCGATACCTCTGATAGCAACAGGTGCTGCAACGTGAGACAAACGTAACTCTCGGAGTCTTTTGATGCTGCAGGCAGGTACGAACTAATGTTCAGGTATAGAGGGAGAAAATGTGGAGCTGTGTAGCACTGATGTTGAATTTTGGAAAAAGTGATTTTCATCTGTCTGTTGGGTTTAGGCTTTTATGTTGATGTTCAATCTAGTTCTCTTCATTCTTAAGACAAAGACATCCTGTTTTGTCAAGTACAGTATTGAAAATGGTTATAAATTAAGTAAATGCTGCAAGAAGTATCTGTATGAGTTCAGCCTGGAGTGATATGTGCCCCCGAGATCCCCTCACATCAATTCAACAGGCCTAGATTTAGTTGGTAAGGATGCTTGTAGGGGCTGAGTGTCATTAAATATTCAGTAAAACAGCTATTTTAAAAAATAAAATGGCTGGAACATATTGAATAGATAGAATGGATAGATAACATCAATCTTCTTTTTTTAGACTGATGGTTGACTGAATGTTTTAATATGTAGGTGCTGACAACCAAATGCAATTATTGTGGCATTTATATTTTTATTGATGCATCATTTTACTGGTAATTTGAGTTTGAGTCACCAAGTATTGTATAAAAACATAACTATCAATTCCTTTCCCCTTAGTCTAGGCTGTTTTGAAAGTGATTTTCGAAACACATTAAGTTTTTGTACAAGGTATCGGAATGAGATCCGTATTGCCACTACTGGCTTGAATTTTACTTGGTATCAGATCGGAAAGAAAATCAGTGGAATCGCACATCAGTAATGATCACAATTTAAAGCTCTACCAAGCTAAATACTTTCCCAGCAAGGACCAGTAGGGCCTTCGGTGACTTAGTTGTTATAGGTCCAAATGACCACTTCACATCTGTGAAACATCAAACTTTTAACACAAATAAGACTCTTCAAGCACTTCAAGCAAAGTGTTTGTGGCCAAAACACAGCAGTTTGGACCAGTCTGAGCCCTACACTGGTAGATAAGAGCAGGTTTCAGGTGGGACAACGATCAATAAGAATGTCCTCCTCACTGACTGCTTCTGACCAATCCCCTGCTCAGAATTTCTGAAGCTGCCTGCTCATTTCCAGTCTGTTTCTACAGCAGATTTTCCAAGAAGATTTTCAACTATTTGGTGTGTTGGGCTGTAAAAATGTAGACAACAGCTCCTCGTGTTACCCTTTTGAAAAGTTTAA
This sequence comes from Atherinosoma microstoma, assembly GCA_037177055.1. Lineage (NCBI taxonomy): Eukaryota > Metazoa > Chordata > Actinopteri > Atheriniformes > Atherinidae > Atherinosoma > Atherinosoma microstoma. The sequence goes on from JBBBVU010000010.1 coordinate 29,217,037, forward strand.
TAAAACAGAGAAGTAGACTGGGGGAAATTTCATGGTGCCTTTATACCATGAAGAAATAACAGATTGTTTGTTTTTTGTCTCTGGTGCAAAAGCAACCAGAGACAACATCCTCAGTGTCCCCCAGTCTACGTAACCCTCACAGAGTCCTAGAACGGTTTGGCCTGCAAGTGCCTCATACAGTACCAAGTAATGGAATCATTTAGAAATGATCTACATTTATGTATTATTAGCTTCTTTTAAAATAAGATTGTAAAGTTACAGTTATCATCTTTATTTACCCCCCCAAAGCCCTTCTGCAAACTCACTGGTAAGTTTTAAAAATTTTTTCTCAACTTCCACAACTAATCATGGCATTCTTTAAAGCACTCATTTCAGGGTGGACATATTTTTGCAAATGTGGTTTGGAGAACGCGCAGATACGTCACTATAATTGCTGCAACAGACTACATGCACATGTGCATTCAGGCATTCTCTGTTTCCATTTCTCAACCACAAGCAATGCTACCCAATAAATGTGCAAGTCATCTCCCAGAGCCATCTTCTGAATGTGGTCTCTCGCTTCCCAGGAGGTCCACTTGAAGCTTTGATTTTACAAGACAGTTCTTCAGATTGTCGGCTCAATGCACGGCTTGTTGATGCGCAATTTTTTAGCAGCTATCCATTCCAGCGACAGCAGGATAACCGAGGATACACCCAGAGCAAAAACATTAGAGCTGATAGATGATCTCATCTAAATTCTATCAGGTTTTTTTTTCTCTGTTTATATCCTTTGGCCATCTTGCTATTATTTTTAGTGATAATTTATGGGTTACAGTTATTCTCATGCAAGAAATCCAGGTTTCAGTGAATATCCTGCTTTATTTCTTTTCTTTTCTTTAATTTTATTTACATTACAATTACACAAAGTCTGGATTTTTATTCTTGACCACACTATCAATTTTTCTTGAAGCTGTGATCAGTGTATATGCAAATGCCCATGCAGTCTCATCTACTTTTATGGGAATAGACAGGGCAGTTCCTTCTGTTAATATGAATAAACTGGCACTTCAGGAGGTTATGGATAACCCCATGAAAAGAATACAATTTAAGAACAGGTGATGAATCTGATGAAGACTTTTCTTAGGACCATTTATATTCAAGAAATAACGTGTGTAGATATTGATAAAGAAACTTATTATACAGTTTTATGATAAAGTCATAAATTAAATACAATAATAAATTAATAGTTTTTTATTTCCTTAATTTAATTTCAATAAAACAGTAGATATTTTGAGATTAACAACATACAGAACCAGTTTTATTACACAACTAGACAAACTGTCTTTGAATTAAATGTTTTACTGTGGCTCTTCTCTCCAGATGTGAACACACAGCTAAGATGGCTCATAAAATATGTTCAATGATGCAAAACAGAAGCCTAGAGTAAAAGCTCAAGGCTCAGCGACTTTATTGCTGGTTAATGTCTCTATTCATGAGCCTATTATTTGCATATGTTGACACTCAGCAATGCTTTTGGGAAAATAATTTGTCAAATCATGCCTCTGGGTCTAGAAAGGTTGATATCATTGGAAGTTATCATGGGGTCTCATAGGATGGAGTTTCTATCAGCTGAAGCTAAGCAAAAGTTGGATGATAAAGACAGACAACCATCCTACAAGATGAAATTGGGTTTAAAACAGATTGGACTCAAATGGAGACAATCTGCCTGTTAGAGTGGCCCAGTCAGACCCAGACCTCGACATGCTACATGGAGACTTTTTCACACTAAAGAGCACCATTTAGCTCAGCAGCAATAAAGGCTATTTGGTAAATATTAACAAAACAGAAAAGACAAGAAAGTGATCAAATAGGTGAGCAGCAAAATGTTCTGAGAAAGACGTGAAATTAATGAGTTGTACATTTTTCCACACAGTTATATGTATGTGCCCATCATCCAGTATTTCCAGCATCCTCTTTATCTCATCCATCTGCAAACACCTTCAACCAGAGTGAAAATCAGATCTTTTTTTTTTCTTTTCCTTTTCTCATTCTCTCTCCTGCAGGAGGCTATCTGCCTTTCTCAAAATCTGGTGCAGCCTTCTGCGAACCTGCTGGCAGGAAAGCACTAACAAATGGCTGCTCAGTGCACCCACTGACGAGCTATCGCACCAGCTGACACTGTTAATCCCAATTGGATAAGAAAAGTGAGGCATGATGCTCTTGGCAAAGGCCCACTGGGGTATATACAATACCACATTGCGCACTCCCCCATATATGAGAGTCAGCATAATCACTATTGCAATAACACTGTTCTGCGGTCCAACTGATCTGTTGTGTTCAGAGTGAACATCTACTAGTTTATGAGATACATCTGCAGGTGAAGAGGGCATCCTTCATGTTTTACTTGTCAGTCGTAATTTAGAATGGAAAAGAACGTCAGATAAGTGCATAAAGAAGGAAAAATGAGCTTTTGAGAGGCATGAAAAAATCCAGATATTAAATGGACCATGAGAACTCATTTCACACCAAAAGAGCAGCAAAAACTGGAAGACAAGGTTCCTATGATCTAGATTCCAGCCTTATCAGTTACTGTAATGAGGATTTGTATAATCTGCCATCTGTCCCACAAATCACATCACATCATATCTTCTGCAATGCCAAAGATGCAACATGAGAGGGGGTTGAAATGGCTGCAGCGGATTCAGCTGAGGAGCGCCGAGGAGCGCCGAGGAGTCTTTTTCATCTCCCGCAACAAGCTGTCAATCACTTACCCAACTCTAACGGTAGACTGAGACCTGGAGGATATTCATTCCTGCTTCCTATTTTGGCCATTGAAGATTTCGAACAGACAAACTGAAGAGCAGATATGTCAGGTTTTCTCTTCTGCACCCTCACCGCACATTTTTGTGACACGAGGAGGGGATCAGAGACGAGACAAAGATCTAAATCCCCCACCAGGGTTGTCACTGCATGACTGCTCCTGGGTGACTCATGTGTCTGTGTTGTACCGCATTGTCTTCCTGACTTCCCTCCTGAGAGGTAAATAACAGGCTGTCCAAATTTACAGCAGCAAAATGATACACACAGAAGATACAGAAGACTAGATGTTTTGGCCAGGTGTCTGTAATCCTCTATCTGTCCTCTCTTTGTGAAATGACAATAAACAATATAAATCTGCATTTTAATATAGTTTACCATGCTCAACTCCTGTCTGGATCCACATCAGCTTTACTGCAAATGACTCTTCCAACCCCCTAATGCCTGGCTACTGCTTGCCTCTTAAAAAGTATGCCAGCAGGTCCCTCTTTGATCTCGTGTCATTGTCCGTGGCATGCTGGTGTCCTTGACAGACAGACTACATACAGCTGCATGCGTGTGCTAATCCTCTGTCACCTCTGGATGAGATCACTGGCTGGGGATTGTAATTAAGTCTGCACTATTTATTCAAGACAAGCAGCTGTAACCAACTTCCTCTGTCTGTGTGAAAGCTGTGGAAGAGGCATTTTGCCTGTGCAAAACAACTTAGCTTTATTGAGAATGTCTGTGTAACCTCTGCCACTCCATGACAGCTGGCATATGTCACTACTCGACTTCAGCCAGTCTGAGTCTACATGTCTGGCAGCGCCAGCTCAGTCGCCCTTCAGACCTCTATCATCCTGGCTGTGCACCAAGAAAACAAGTTAATGCTGGTAATTAGGACAGATAGCTAGTAAAAGCAGAGGAAGAGCTGCTTCGCTATATGCCTTATGACAAGCTTGGCTTAGACTTAGCAGAAGTATGAGATAAAAGAGGATTTCTCAGGAAGATCTGAATGAAATATTTCATAGCGGGATTTAAAAAGAAATAAATTCACAGAAACTAAATGGTATGTTGCCTTTAAAAGCAAACTGGAAATCAGTCAACGAAAAGCCATGTTGACTTCTACAAGTAAGCTTTGATGCTTGGGTGTGGATGCTGCAACATTCATTTCCCTTCAAAGGTTTTTTTTCTTCTTCCAATCCACTCCATTAATATGAAAACAGTGTTTTGCCTGTGAAATCATGTATTTTCCTTTAAATCAAAAAGCTTTGTGTGATTTCCACAGAATTTACATACAAAATGATACAAAAACCAAACAAAGGAAGATCTGAATGCTCATAGTAAAAAGGGGCTTGCTGTGATCCAGCTTTGAATCCAGTTGCATTTGTCTAATTACTGTAGCCAACATGGTCCAGACTCAGATAGCTGTTTTGGCTGTTGTCCTGGACTGGCTGCTTCAAAATCAGTGTGACTTCTTCTTAAATGATCCAACAAGCATCGTCCATACACAGATGTAGGCCTCTCAACATTCAGTTAACAGATGCTTCCAGGTCATTATAAGTTCTAAAAACAACATACTGTATTCATGTGAAAACTCTCAAGGTCTATCTTTGCCATAGTCTGCGATTACGAACCGCGATAAAAAATAAAGAAAGATGATGTAATGGATAAGAAAAACGGTTTTCAAATTGATTTCAGTCTTTCATGGTGTATGAATAGGTGGATGATTTAGCACAGAATGTTTTGCATTTCTTAAAGGCAACATAAATGCAGACCAGCTCACTCAGGAGTCTGCTAAAATAAAACCGCAGGTGTTGAAACATTATCAGACTCATGCTGTGTTCAGCCACCTTGTAATGCTGCCTTGTGCAAAAAGATTACATGCATAATGCTTTATGAGAAATCGGAGTACAAAACACCGGATGATGAAGAATCCTGCCTGTTTAAAAAAACAAAAAAAAAAAGGTGCTGGATCAATTCCTTTAAACTGATTCACTTGAAAACCAAAGACAATAGAGACACATTTCTCATGCATGATCACATGAACTGTGTGCATCCTCTACCATTTGGCCAGAATTACACATGACATGCAATAAATCATATTTTCCAGATTAAGTTCGCAGACACACATACATGCAAAAACCTTTAATTAACCTCTGCTGAACATGTGACAAATCTAGAGCCGTTTCCCTTATCACTAATCCGCTGCTTAATTGCCCTGTCTGCTGCTCCCTTTGTTACAGCGGCTGTGTAGACTACATCAGCAAGTGAGCTGAAAAGTATGCATGAACCACTTCGGCTTCTAATCTTCAGTCCTAGGTGCCTTTAAATATAACCTACTGATGGTTTTTGATTAAATGTCCTCCTCCTCTTACAATCATCTCTCATAATAACCACAAGGGACATTTCTTTCATTCACTGATAGCACCAGAAAAATGGCTGCATCTCCATTTGTCCTCAAGTATCAGCTGCTTTTGAAAGAAGACATGAAAGGTCTGCTGAATGATATTACTTTTCTTCTGATTAAAGTTTTTTGTTCATATGAGGTGCCCTGGCCAGATTTAGCAAATTTAGTCACTCAAATGGCAAAGAAACTGCATGATGATTGAGGGGAAATATGGACAACTTAGCAGCAATGATGGGAATGAGAGAAAATCATTTGCATTACCTCTGGTTTCCATGGTAATTTCTTGTGTTGCTGGTTGAGAAACTTCCAGACGTGGGTGTGGTCTCTGCCATCAGCCCCTGCAGTGATTGGCTCGTCATCCTTATGGAAAATAAAGGAGAAACAAGACAGTTAATCCTCTTTCAGTCCAAAATCAAAGAGTGACAAAGGACATATTGATGAAACGGAAAGACAAATGAATACTAATTATATATCAGAGTGACTTAAAGGGTAATCCATCCATCTTTGCATGCAGGCATGAATCTATCTGCTCATCATCAAGTTCATTCAACTCTTTACCATAATAAGATAACTAATGTGGGAGATAAAGATATAACATCATTAACTACAACCAAGTCTTTTCTAATTTAATATAAACAGCATATACAAAAACACAGCTGGCGTTTCCATGCGTATGCACACATACATATCATGAAAGCGTGAGCCAAGAAAACAGGATTAAATCCCCAGAAGGCTACTATTAACACCCTGTGGAATTTCCTATTCATCCTTTGCTCCTAATCCAGCATTTGATTTGCCAAAGCCCTGATGTCCAACATTCTCTCAACAATCCAGCCAAGACCTTCTCCCCAAGGAGCCTGAACTCTCCCCCTGATCCAGGATTTAGCCCGATGCTCCAGCCAGAGCAATGACGGGCTTCCTTCTCTGTGCTGTGTAAAGTAGCGCGTTCATGATAATGCAGTGATGCGACAGGCAGGACGGTGAAGAGAGGAGGGCAAGTTCTTGGGTGAGGAGATATAATGCTGCTGGACTCCCGGGGGAGGAACGAAGTCACAGAGCTGTTAAACAAGTTGCAGAGCATTCTCCATTTAGCAGAGATGTCAAAAGAAGCACAAGCACACCTCCACTGACACAAGATGCAGAGATTTCCAGCACCTCTGAAACTGAGGGACTTTTGCGGGAAAGGCAACAGTTTTTGTTGAAGATTCAAGGGAGAAAAAGGACATTTTTGGAGAGAAGAGGCATAAAGCTGCCGGATGCCAAGCCTTTGATGACTTTTTTAACTTCCAAGGGAGAGAGATGAAGGGGAGCCTTGGAGGTAATGATGAAAAAATGTGACAACAGGCTCCCCTCCTGACTGCCACTGGAGGAGGGTAAAGTGCCTGATGTCTGTACGCACCAAAAGGCTCACAAATCTGTCTTTGTAACGCACACACACACACAAATACTTGTACACAGATCAACTCCACAAAGGACAAAACATTCATATTGCATCAGCTAGAGTCTCAAATGGAACAAAGAGAGCAGAATAATGAAAAAATAAAAAAGCAGAAGACAGGATTCAATGGTCAGAACAAAACAAAGCTGAGATGAATCATGAAGTGTTTGAATAGTGGATCTAAATCTCAACATCTGTAGCTAAATTCAATTTTTTTTTTTACACATTTATAGAAAAGTAACACAATGCTTCTAAATATTTCAACAGCTTTATAGCTTTCTACATGAGAGAGGCCTCTTGAGATTATAAAGAGAATCAACAGTTCTTTGTTATTCAGGCTTTTAAAAAAAACATCTAAATTCTGTTTGAATTTCGAAATTCTGGAACCTTTTTAGTATAATAGAGGGAGACTACTCAATTATCATCTTTAAAGCAACATTACATGAGTTTCTGACCTCCCTTCTTTGCTTCTGACTTGTTTTGATGGCACAGTGACATTTATAACATACAATCCTGGAGCTATCGTTGCCCTGCAGTGATCTGAGGCTGGAAAACCACATTTCACAACTTCTTTTTCCCAGCCTGGGGCCTCATGTGACAGCTGCATTTTGCTTTACAGCATCGCGCCAGATGCCAGCAACAGGATGTCAACAAACCAGCCGAAATACAAGAGGACATTATCAGAGGAAAAGTGGAAAAGAAAGGGAGAAAGTGACAGAAATGAGACCAAAGTCAACTCTGGATGGAGTTTTACTGGCTAGAGAGAGCTCCGAGAAGAGACAGGATGCAAAACGGATGCCAAATAAGTGTGTGAAAGAAGTGTGGAAATCTGCCAAAGCTCAGTAGTGCGGCTTTAAATTTGATCAATTTCATATTATTTCTAATTTTGACATATTTCTCTTACCTAAAATAAATTAAAAGATCTTTAGTACATTTTGTTTCTATTTCAATTTCGTTTCCTCATGGACGCTTTGCATTACTGATTAAAGTATATTTGAGGCAGTGTTTCTTTTGTTCAAGAAAAGAATTGTCTCAGTGTCTTTTACTGCAGTAGAAACCTCGGGCTGCTTATATGAGACTGTGAGTCTTCAAGGCCAGCTTTGTCTTGCCAGCTATTCAGCTTTCACTGTCACACCAGGCACAGTGACAGTTAGAAATGATGATTACACGTTATCCACAAAGACTTTTTACTCCGTGGTGGCAGATTTCAATTTAAACAAAGTTCGAAAAAATAATAAGTTACCCTGAGAGAACAAACTCAACCTCTAATTTTCTACTTACCACTTCTTCTTTTTTTATCCAAAATGCTGACTCAGCTTGACCCAGCTCAACGTGTGCTTATCGATGCAGTTCTAAAAGGTACAGTTACCTCATTGACCTGGGGTTGCACTACATCCTTCATCAGCTGGATCTCTTTTTCCTCAGTAATGTGTATTGACCTATCACTTCAACAAGATGTTGTCATTGCTTACAGTGCACGACAAATACTCGCAACATTTTGCCAGATTCAATACTTCAGCATTACTATTTCTACTTTATAAGCAAATCTCAATTTCTCTGCCACGGGGCCTGGGACTGTGTTATCATGTTTTACTGATAATGAAAGTTGATGCTAACTGGGGTCTGTCAGATGGCATTATGTATTAAACATTGCACTGGGGCAAGAGATCGACTATTTATCATGTGTGCGATTTACCTTTTTGACTTTTACTCAAATAGAATGACAAATTATCTTCTGCACAGTGAACATTTATCTGCTTTGTCAGCAGTGTGTAAGAGACATAAAAATGAGGGACAGGAGCAATTACCCAAACAACATTGTTTCAGGTGTTAACACACGTGGCAAAGTAGTTCATCGGAAAATGATTGAGGGATGGGTTTGCCGTCCAGTAAGTGAGACTGTTACTGAAATCCATTCATTCCGGCAGTCAAACATCACTGTGGTGGAGGTGCTAGCCTCCAAGTTGTTTCCTTCCAGACTCCCTATGTTCACAGTTAAAATGGATAACCTTGCCCGGGGAAACAGCTGGAAGCAGTGTCCTAGAATGCCAATGAGCCTAATTAATCTGTTTTATTAAGCACAGGGCACCAGCACGTACACAGAGAGGTGTCAGAGAGAAAAAGAGGGTAAGTAACAGGGCAGTGTTTATCTAATTAATGTGCACTGCTCTCATTTGGTTCGGTGTGGGAGTCTCCACTGTCTTTTAGTGTCATCTTGTGCAATGTTAGCTTCTGTATATTGTATACTACGATTTATTACGAGAGGGTATTATCATTATCATTGTGTATTATGGTTTGTAATCAAATCAAATCAAAATTTATTTATAAAGCATCTTTCATGCTAGGGCAACTCAAAGTGCTTTACATATTAAAAACAATTTATTCATAAAAGACAATTAAAACAGCCTTCACACACCAAATATAAAAACAATATAAAATGTAATGTGCTTAAATATCCTGATGAAATGCTGTGAACGTGTTAATATTTAAGTTATTAATGACAGAAGGACTACAAGTATCTAACTTCATCCTAATCCCTTTTTGAATCTTGAAAGCTTTGATTTTGTGTATTAAATGTTCACTGTTTCTGTTTAAAATCTGAGTTTGAAATAATAAAAAAACGAGTCTGTACAATGGGATACAGCAGAAAAAAGACAAAAGATAAGAAGTTACACAAGCTGATGACTGGAAATACACTTAAAACTTCCTGTAAAGATTAAAATCAAATTAAGTTGCAAATATTCGTTCATTCGTAACACAAGTTACATCATCTATCATGAAGTACAAATACTTTGTTACCTTACACAAGTAAAAATTTGGGGTATCGATACTTTACTGGAGTAATTATTTTTCAGTGGACTTTTTACTTCCACTTCTTTCACTTTAAAAAAAAAAAGGCTCATTACTCCTATTTCATTTCGGCTTGTCATCGTTCCAAAAAGAAAAAAAAAACACACACACACAAAAACCTATCCAGATAAATTGTGCCATCCGGATAGAGGGAATTTGATTGTGGTTGGATGAGAAGTATAAACATTTATCATTCTGACACCCTATTGCAGAGGTGTCCAAAGTTGGTCCTTGAGGGCCACTGTCCTATTTTCAATGTTTTCCCTGCTCCAACACGCCTGACTCAAATTAAATGGATCCAACAGCGCATGAAGTTCTGCACAATGACTCATTCATTTGAATCAGGTGTGTTGGAGCAGGGACACATCAAAAACTCACAAGACTGTGGCCCTCGAGGGCCAGAGCTGGACAGAAATCACGTCCCAGTCCAGCCTAGTACAACGATGTCTGAGGCAGAGACTAAAGCAAACAACTATATTTTTCAACATTACCATTTAAATATAAAATTACATTATGGCCTTTAGAATAATGTTTTTCAGGGGGAGGTGGGGTACTGCATTATAGGTCCCTGTGGCATGGCCAAAGCTTTTGTCCTTAATAGTATTTTTTTCCTTACATTACTTTTAATTTTATACTTTAAGTTGTTTCAAAAACTACAAAGCATTCAGATACAACATGTTGTGCATCAGGCATTTTTTTGAATAACAACTGAACAGTAAAATCATCACTGGCTGAACATTTCCCATCCGTCTGATAAGAGGGGGCTTCAACACAAGATGTTTAAACAATCTGCTATGTCGTTCTATCCATCTCTGTCAAAACAGTAATATAAGATAGAGCAAAATGAAAAGAGATGGTAAGAGCAAATGTAGAGGAACGACAAATGTAACACAGGATAAATGAAAAGTAACCAATTAAAAAGAGAGAAAATGTGACCAATAGTGTAACAAAGCAGAACTCCCTCTGGCACACAGCGACTGTCTGAATCAACTGCCAGAATCCCTTTCCCACCTCTCCTTGCTGAACAGACCAAACACACCACATTCTGTTTGATTTCAGAGCGCCACAAAGCTCTGAAGTATTAAACACTCACCAGCGCCATAGATCTTGTGTGTGGTGCGACTGCAAGTGAAAAGATGGGTTTTCAGTTCACAGTTCTCAGCGTACACCAGATAGCATGTCTCGCCTGCATAGTTACACAGCAGGACAAAAAACACTGACTTGTTTTGTTGAAATAAACAACACTTAAAGGGACAAGGCAAGTTCAGATGCCCACAGGGAAGCTTTCCAGTCCCACTCTAAGAGACTTACATCAGACGCTTTATCCTGTGGTGACACCAACATCATGAGATAAGAAGGAATATTCCTCAATTTATAGATATGTGGATCAACTTTTAACTCTGACAAACAAACGATGTAAGAGTAAAGCTCAAATAGAAATCCAAGTAAGTGCATTTTTTGGATTTTAAGTGAAAGAAAAATGATAACTCGGACAATATTTTTGCAGCCGCTATAATCAAAGTGCATCTATAGTATTACTGGAGCTGCAAGTTGCTCTTGTCATGTGCACCAAATGTCCCATAATATCATCAAGGAAGCTGACTTCTACCAGCCGGACGGCCGTTCTCTCCCATTTTGCCCAGAAGGAACGATATCCGTGATTTCCAATAAGAATTTTTATTCCATTTCACCTTAGTCCAACTTAAATGAGCCACCAGAAAAGGTCGCAGCATTTCTGGATCTTGTTTATAATGCGTCTTCTCTGGATGGCAGATTTCATTTGCATCTGTGAACGCAGGAACAAACTGTGTTAGCTGACGACGGCTTTCGGAACTGTTTGGAACTGTTCTCCAGTCCAGGCACTGATGTCCTCGCTTGAGCTGTGTCTGTTTTTGATGCAGAGCTGTCTGAGGAGCTGTTTGGCCATGTCACCCACATAGAGATTTCTGTGAATTCTCTGGCCCACAACTAAAATCCTCACTTTCCATAGCTGATATATTGTCATTTCACTGTGTCTAACTACATCTATATGACTTGCAAATAAGTGCATTTATGTATTACTATATTCTACTACCTTTCCTTTTGGAAAGTAGCACTATATGTTAATGCCTATAGTGGTTTTTCTCCCTCTCTGCTGAAGAAGACAATACCAGCTTCTCAGACAAGGTTTATCCTTATTTTGTCCACAGAGAAATATATTTCTATTATTGATATTTTTCTTGAGTATAATCAAAAAAGCTCACTTCCCCTGCGCTGTTTGGAAACAGTATATCACCTTTATCACTATAATCAAAAGCTAACAGTTTCCATGGCATATTCACTTATTTTACACATGACCGTGGATTATATGGCTTGCTTCTATTTCTTTATTCTCCTTAGAGGACAACTGATTGACCTTAACAGGGAAAACTAAAGCAGAAACATACTGAAATCCTGTCTCAAGAGTCTTGTAGGGATTTAAAAGCATGTTTATGCAAGTCCTTGGACCAATATCACGGGAAAGTAGCACTACAAGGCTCAAGGTGATTTTATGAAGAGCCTGCAGTGAGATCCTGCATGATAGATAGATAGATAGATAGATAGATAGATAGATAGATAGATAGATAGATAGATAGATAGATAGATAGATAG
>JBBBVU010000010.1:29233973-29273603 GCA_037177055.1 Atherinosoma microstoma
ACACACACACACACACACACACACACACACACACACACACACACACACACACACACACACACACACACACAGAAAACTCAATTTCTGACCGTCTCTGGCCATGCTCTAAAGCTATAAGAATGTTCAGTGTTTGTGTTTCAAGAATTTTTTTTCAATTAAATGATTAAAATACTGATTTTCAGCCATGTCTCTTCAGCACAGAGATGTCTCCATATTTTCTGAATCTTTTAATGATACTATGTACTACTCTTGATGGTGGAATATTCAAAGTCTTAGCAATTTCATATTTAGGAGCATCATTTCTAAATTGCTCCAAAATTTGTAAATACCTATACCGATTTTTACTTCTGAGACTCTACCTCTCTAATGTGCTCTTTTTATTCCCAAATCATGTTACCTACCTGTTGCAAATAAACCTGATTTGTTCCAACCTGTTGTTGCTTTTTAGTGCCACTTAAATCTCCAGCCTTTATTTACCTTGTCCTGACTTTTGTGACATACTTTTGCCTTAAAATCCAAGATGAACTTCTATATTTCATAACATAGCAAAATGTCTGCTTTTCAAGATTTACTAAACATTTTTTTCATGTGCTACTGTAAATAAAATATGTTTATGTTTGTGTAGTAAGTTTATTTGAAACTAAGGATGATGGGGTTAAGAATAAAAAGTCCAGATTTACTAAGACCTGACTGGACACTGTGAAGTTTGTGGTTGGTGGTGTAGCCGAATTATGAAATCGGTCAAAGCACAACTTTTTGGAAATAGTGTTAACAATGTGATTTAAAATCTGTGCTCGTTGAACTTTTTTGCATCATTTTGGAAAATTTTAAAATAACTTGACTTATAATTTGCTAAATTGTAGGGTTTTGTGAAGCACATAAGTTTTAAAAAAAGTCCATCAACGATATATATAAAAAAGCCAGAATGAAAGAAAGAAAGCATGATGTGGTCGTCAGAGTATATGCTATGAAAAAATGTTGATTACCAGAACAAATGATTGCATAGTGTATTACAAACTATATTAATAATTATGTAACATTTAATATCTTTGGCTTTTTTCTCAATGGTTGTGCAAAGCACTTTTAAAAAAGAAAATGTAAAAAAAATAAAAAAATAAAAAAAAAGGTCATATATAAACAACTGATATTTCCCAGCTGAAGGACTAATGAAGGTATTTTACCTTTAATAGATCAGATATTTTCTGCTACCTCACCAGCCATCGGCACGGTCCTCTTTCCTGATTATCATTCTCAAATTACAAGAAGCTGCAGCTGTTTTTTCAGTCATGAAAATCAACAGCGCTTCTTGTTTGTGACCCCGTGCAAATTTGAACTGGTCTTCGTAGACTATTATGGTCATTACTGAAATTATTTCATTTGCATCTATGCATACATATCAGAGCATCAGTGGGAGATCACCCAGAGACCTTGCCTCTCTCATTAGTTCTTTTTTTCTGGATCGCAGCCTCATGTTAATTTGTTTTAGTAAAATGTCACGTTAAACTTGTTAAGGTTTCAGCGGCTGAGTGGCAAGTGATGTGCTGCCAGGGCTTTGACTTCTGGACATATTGATGTCTTCTCAGGTCTTAATTGGGCAATCTAATTAGGAGTTTGTTGCAGCACGTCCAGATGGGATGAAAGAAAAACACAGATGATGGGTCCCTGCAATAAAATCTAATGTTGCAGCTGTTTTCTGTCATGTATGTGCTTTTTGTGTATTTGTTTGAAGCTGTACTTATATGACACATCTTCGCGTTTAAAAATTGTGCATCAAAGTCTGCGTCAGACGGGTTAAAGTTCTGTTTGTGTGATGCGCTCTCTGTGCAAGGCACAGAACTAATCTGACAACCGTTGTGCAGGGCAATTTCCTGATGTACCCAGGGTCTAAAAATGTATTCACTGAAGCTAATTTTTCTCTCTTCATTGCTTCCTCTGAGCATTTCCAGGTATGTTGAGAATTTCATCATTCTGAGCAGCATGCAAGCAAGAAAGCATAAACATGCTAAAATACTCCCTCTTATTTTAAACTGACCCAAAGTCCAGGATGCAACGCGAGGTAACTCTCCATCCATACTAAACACAAACCTCATTAGTAATAGGAAACTTTTAAATGCTGATGTGAACTATGAATAACCCAAGGACCCATGAAAAGTTTAATAACAAGAAGTATTGGAAAATGCTCCTGAAACGCTTATCTACGAGAACCATTTTTAAAAAACAACACACATTTAAAAATGTATATGTATTTACAATTGCTCTAAGCCCTTTCCAAATGATGCGCACATTACTAGATAGACCACTAACATAATCAGGTGTGCTCATGTGTTAGAATAACATGTATTTCTTATAATGGAAGTAACACAATATCACCAAAGAAATCACACAGAAAAACACAGTTGTATTTGTTTTCCTAATTTAGAGAAAAATAAAAAGTTCCTTGGTAATGTTACTACATTCCTACATTTATCACACATTCAAATCGGTGATATTTGAATCCTCAGCTCCTTATTAGGAGCCAATTATTGGACCTTCCTCAGGAGGTAGCAGGTGGGCTCTGTCTTATTTAAACCCCTGACACCTGGCTCTGCTATTTTCTTTCAATCCAAGTCGAAATCTAAAGAAGTACTTAAAGGCCTTCAGTAAAAAAAAAATTATTGATGTCTCTGAACGGATTTCATATGATCCCCACATCATTTAAAATAATTGCTTCAAATATAACGAAGAGTGATGCTACCGCACTGTCAGTGCAAGCAAAATCCCTGTTATATCTTTGATGAGCTCTTCTGTTTTGTTCATTAATAATGTTTCCAAATATTTGCCAGAACCGATCAAGGTACAATAGCTAATAAAAATCCCCACCAGGTCAATGCACAGCATTTTATTCGAGCTGTAAAACTGTGAGCAACATTTCTGCCAAAAGAGGAAGTACACTAACCGTTACCTCCCCTCAACATAATGACTACACAGATTATTATTTTTGTTATCCCCATATCTTTATTTTACAAATAAGTACTTTTTAGAAAATAGATTTAGGAAAAATTGTTTGGATATCTAATCATTTTTCCATAATAACTGCTCTTTTTTTCTGGAAAAAATCCTAAAAGCTCAGTAATTCTCCACTATTTCAGTGACAATCAAATGTTTCAGATTAAGTTTTTTTTTTTTAAAAGCCATCAATTTCCATGTGCTTCAAACAACACTAATAAAAATGCTCCAATATGAGCCTTTTCTGCTCTTAGTCATTAATATCCAGTCATTAAGACACTGGCAAGTGGAACTGAAGGTCTTAAATTACAACTAAAACACAGTGCTAGTGTCTGTATCAGCGTGTGTCTGCTTGTCTGAGTACACATTCATGGACACACACTAACGTCCTTCATTATGATAGAGGTTGGCCTCAGGGGAGCTTGTTGGAATCAATAAGCTAACTGTAAGAAATTGAGGTGGTGGTCACATCTTCATTATTTGTGACTGGAAGGTAAGTCAAACAGAGAAAAAAAAAACTAAAATGCGACTATGGAGAGGAATTCAATCAGTTTTACTGAATGGGCTTGCAGCAACCAGCAGCAGGTCTTCAGGCTTCAGAGGGTGAGAGACAACGGCACAATGTCAGAATGTCGGTTCTCCTCCACTGGCTCTCCTCATGGATGAGGCACATCCTAAAGTTTGCAGATGATACGGTTATTTTGAGTCTGCTGCACGGTAATGAGGACAACCATGGGATAGTGGTGGAGGACTTTGTCAAATGGTGCAATGAAGCTCACCTAAATAGTAGAAAACAACTAAAGACATTGTTATTGATTTCAGGAAGTGCTCTCACTCTCCATCACAGACCAAAATTAATGGCAAAGACATAGAGCAGGTGGAACAGTGCAAATACCTTGGTAAGGTTTTCGATAACGTGCTGATGGGTGGTGCTAATGTGGAGGCAGAAACTAAGAAGAACGTGCACTTCCTAAAGGAAGTTACAGGTTTTTAATGTGGACAGAAACATTTTTAACATTTTCCTTTATTTCCTGGTTTGGGAGTGTTGGAACAGAAGATTCTAGTTAAGCAGGGTGGTGCAGGTGGCCTCCCACAGTCCTCACTACCTGCTGTGTATGAACAGCAGGTAAGGATAGCCAGAGGCATTGTGGGAAACCGGAACCACCCTCTGCATAAAGACTTTAAACTGCTTCCCTCAGGCTGGAGATACAGAACCACAAGATTAAGAAGTAACAGACTAAAAAAGTCCTTTGTTCCCTGTGCAAAATCATTTTTAAACAGCTACAGGTGATCTTTCTTTTTATAATTTTGTGAAGTGTTTCATTCTTTTTAAATGTTTTTTATTTTGAGTATTTTGAAGTATTTGGGTATTGTTTTCCTTTTTAAATTCCATTTAAGTGGTTTTTATTTCCTTAGTGGTTTGTATTGGGGATTTTATTGGACAGTCATGTTTGGTGTATGCGAGTGGATTTTATTGTTTGATGTTGTAATGACTTGAGGACCTGTCTCTAAACAAGGTTTCCCATTACGGACAATAAAATACTTGAACTGGAACTCAGTACATAGATTTTATTATTTCATGACGATATTACAGGATGTCTGAACGTCTAATTCCTTCTCTGAATACTCCAAGGACGCTGATCGTGGATGACAAACAGCAATTCAGTCGCTGTCAAAAAATAAGCTCCAAGTAAAAAGTGAGTCAAGAGTCTATTACTAATACACAGAGATTGCCACAAGAACAAATACACTAAATGTCTTCAATAAATACAAATATTTTTTTTTTTATTTTCTTTATTGAAATTCATGACGTAACGACAGACTTTAGACACAAGAGGGAAAAAATATATGGTTTATATATCAGCCTCTCTGTTTTAACAAAAGCTACAGTATTTCTATCACAGCAAGAACAGATGTAACCATTAATACAAACATCACAGAGGTGCCCCACAGGAGTGAGCCGGCACACACAATGATGGGGGTCACGTGACTGAAAAACCCCAACGGCATCTGAATAAAAAGGAGCCATATAGCTGCATTTGACAGATCAATATGCTGTTAGACAGGTCTATAGGTTACCTAATGTTAGCTGTGCCGCTGTTTCAGCCTGTGGCACAACAGTAAGATGCCGCAGTCGCTGTGCTGCACTTTCAGCTCTTATCAACTACCGCTCATTGCTTTATTCTCTCCCCTCTAGTGAGCAACAAGCTAGAAAACCAATTTTCTGAACTCTGAGGCAGCTGAAGTAATAAAATTCCCCCAGAAAATGAAAATGAAAAGCAGTTCTGACTCCAAATTGAATTTTAAGAAGAATGAAACATTTTAATGATGTAAGACTAAGGGAGCAGTGAATGCTCAGTTCATGCAAAAATTAAACACATTTTTGCATGTAAGTACATGCTATACAAGCAAATCTAGAACTTTGAACTGACGAGACATACTGACTGTATAATAAGAGGTTGCAGCGCATTTCACATGCAGTATCAGTGATATGTAGCTGCCTCACTACCCGCCTTATTTCTAGTACCGACATTTCTGCTGACCAGCACTCCCTCACTCTCTCTCCTCCTTATGTAGTCTCTTCTCTCTATCTTACTTCCATGGGCACATTTCCAACTCTTTCTTGATTCCTTTATGGAGTTAATGTCATTTAACTTCTTCGCAAAGTGCAGAAAAGTTCAATGGAAGCCGAGTAAAAAGCCAACTTATCCCCCAACGACATACTGTATTATGAGAGCCACTTATAATATAAACACTTTAAATGCTCCTACGTTTGCTTTGCCCTCAATTTCAAGGTTTTGTGAAAATGTACTCTACGCTTTAGGGCAGAAAGAGATGAAGGTTCAGATTCAAAGAAATCAGAAAAATATATATCGTGAAAGAGGCAAAAAGGTTAGAGGGAAAACTTTGCTTTGGTCTTGTACTTTTTAATTTGAAAAACTGGAAAATATAAAAAAAAGAGAAATGAGAAAAACTGGTGGCCAAATCGAATCCCTTTTTTTCTCCTTCTCAATCCACAATAAATAAATAACATAAACACAAAGCCTGTAGCAACAGGGGATGACTTAATGCTGTTTGTGTTTGGTATTTTCTTACCTTTTCATTCTTTCCCAATCCTCTCTTTTCTTTTCTTTTTTTTAATCTTGCCACCAGAGAAGAATATTTCAGAATCAGTTACGTCAAAGAAAGCTAAGCTTTATACAGAAGCCCTGCATCCATTAAAAACATCTCATACTACATTTGTACATGTTTCTGATGACAGGCTTCTTTCACTATAGAGACAACATCATTTAAAAACCTGCTTGACATCTGAAATAATCTTTTAACCTTTTCTCTTTAAGCTTCTCTCCCTTTTTGGTCTTGTCTGTTCAACTCCAAATGAAACAGTAAACATAAGCTGCTTTAATAAAATGTGTCAAAAATAATGTCTATTCAACCCTGTCCACCCTGTATATCTGGAGATTATACATCCTCCTATTGATCAGGTTGAAAATGAAATGAAATACAATGAAACAAGATCAAATGAAATTAAATGAAATAGAATAAAATAATTTTAAAAAGTCTTGCGTTCCTTCACTTTCGTGCATCATCATCTGGCGGCTGCAGCTCAGGAGGAAGACACTGAACCCCACGTTGCCTCCAGATGTGTCTATCGGGGTATAAATATGTGTGATAGGTAAAAGCACTGAGTATGTAACAATAGAAGTGCTGTGAATGGGTGAATGGGACATGTAGTGTCAAAGCGCGTTGAGTGGTCAACATATGACTAGAAAAACACTATACAAGTACAGTCCATTTACCATCTTCTGCTAATTCCTCCATTCCCATTTGTCACCAAGACAACAAGACAGAGAAAGTGTAATTAAAATTGCTCCTGCCGCTTCATGTTTAATCTTGCTGTCAGCACACTGTAGCCCTGGAGTAACTTCACAGCTATGGGCTGCCACCCTTTGGCCCTGTGGCTCTTTCATGTTGCCAAGTCATTCTGCAAGCTGCTGAAAATTAGGTCACATTTATTCAATTATATTCAGAAAATTCTACACTTCACCTGACAGAGACAATACATCGGATCGGAACGTTTCATTCCACAGGAGTGAGATTCTTCTTCTGGGCTACAGTTCAAAATGGACCTAAGCTAAAAAAAAAAGAAAGAAAAAAACTGAAATAAGCTGTTATTTCTAATAATGAAAGTCTGGTTGACCCAGGTAAGTAGACTGGCACTATGTTCTTTTATCCAGTAAAAGCTCCTTTTGTCAGGTTTCACAGAGAGCATGCATTGTGTGAGCTATGAATTTCCCCCCTACCTAGAAAACACACCACACACACATGATTATGTTTTCTGGTTTCACCTTAGCAGTACTTTGACTTTCTGATTATTCTTCCTGCCTCACTTTCACTTTTCATCATTGTGCCTCTCTGACATCTGCTCTATCTCAACACCCACAAGACAAACTCACAACCAGCTTGGTGGCATGGGTAACCAATGTTGTCCATGCACGCTGGTAAAGATGGATAGCGGCGAGAAGAGAACAATGAATCTTCATCATGGAACGTCACTGCTTCCCCCTCGCCCATATACACCCACAGTCCCAAGTTGCTTATTTGTCCTCAGGCTGTGCTTGTGCATCTCAGACCCTGTACCCCCCCCCATCCCCGTATGCATTCTATCCATTTATCCAGGCATCCATCCATCTGCCCATATGACCAAACTGCAGACACATGAAGAGAAGTGAGAAGGTAATTTATAGCGCATTCCAGGACACTGCATCTGCCTCTTTTTTTGCAACACACCCACGTTTTGTTCTGGAGCTCCCATCAATATCAACCATGTATGTGGGTTGCAATTTCATCTACCTGCAAGCGTCTTGTCAGATCAGACGCGGCAAAAGCAGTACTGTACCAACACATACCGACACCTATAATACCACTCACTCATGCACAAGAAGAGGGAGGTGGTGACTGCATGATTAATATGGGCCGCATGTTGTCTTAGCTCTGTTTCCTGCTGTCGATCCTCGGCAGCAGGGAAACTCAACTTGGTTGGTGTAGACCAAAAAAATAAAAAATTGCATTGGTTGAACTTTTATTGAATTATTGCAAAGGCTTCTTTGATGCAGACAGACGATGATTGTCTATGTCACAGTGGTTGCTCAGGGTCAAATCTTTCAATCTCACTCTGTACATCTGTCACATCACCTCTTTTTCAGTCACAGTGTCCATCCCATCTATGTCAAATTCCTCATTCTCTCTGTCCATCACATCCACATCAGATTTCTTTTTCTTTGTGCCTTAAAATCAGTGTAAAACTTTGGGTTTTGTATGGGTAATTTAACATGTATATCATACAGTCACTCCTTCATGGCTGTGGATGTAAGACAGAAATTCAGACAGATTTCCTGCAGCTAAATGACCGTTTTTCTCCACACGACAGAGCCAATGCATTCAGTGTTTTCAGTTTTTCATGCTACATTTCATGCAATAGGCACATAAAATGATTCAATCAAAAAACACTTCAAAAAGCTTTCTCTCTTGTTCATGTTTTGCACTAGAAACGCTGACTCCATCATGGGGTCTGTGAGGCAGTAAATCTGACACAAGTGGACTTCTGTTGACCTTTGCTGGTTGTAGCTTTTAATTACCATCTGTTTGGTTTGTTCATTTTCATGAACTGATCTCCCACTTCTTCTCCAAATGACATGAAAACCCTCAGATAAACCTCATCTGCCAATCAGGTGCAATTTCCTGCATTCCATTGTGTTGCTCCAAGCATTAAAACAGAGAGGGAGCTGAAAGGAGGATGAGTTAATATAGAAATAAGCAGAACAGTCTGATAAGGTTTGTTCATGGTCTGTCAATACAGTGGCACCTGTGTGTTTGCATACGAGTCCTAATGAAGACAGGTTTGGAGACTAAAGTAATGTAGGGGACTCGTTTTGCAGAGTAAGAAGAAATGCAGGCACAATTAAATGTGAAAAGAAAGCAAAAATTGCATTATTTTTTTTTAGCTGCATGTTTTCTACAGAGCACAAAAAAGTGCAAAATAAATGTAACATACTTGGGAAATGCCAAACCCCAGTAGGCTGTGGTTAACTTTGAACATTTGCCAGTTGTCAGCCATCTGGTAAAAATTTGGAGGCTTAACTATGTGAGGACATTCTAAAAAGTGTCTCTGCTCTCTGTTTTCTGCCCCATTAAGTCAGTCAGGTTAATCAGTGTTAGCAGCAGGCTGAAGATTAAATGGTCCTATCTATGTAATTAAAGCTTGGTTTTAGCTGTACTGGTTTTATTAGTAGTCACTTTACTTGTTACTGAGACCTCATCCAGAGTCCATAGAAAGGGAAAAACATTGTTTTTAAATGAAAAAGCGGGCATTAGTACACCGCTTTATGAACCCTCAAAGGATTTTCTCTTTAAAGACACTATAGCTCCACACGAGCCAAATACATCCAAGTACTCTTAAAGTGCTAATCCAGGTCTCCCTCCAATGTGATGACCTCAAATAGAGTTTTAACATATTTCTTTATGATACAAGTCTTTACTTCTTCTATTGATGGCAGGAAGTAAAGTGGTTCTGTAGCATGAAAAAGCGTGCACTAGAAAAAGGGAGACACTCATTCAAACTACGCCATTGATTCGCTGGTTACAATTAACACACTGTTGCTCCTGTCTGCTCCAGTGAAAATTGAAAAAGCCATTAAAAATAGGTTTGCTTCCCTCCATCTGTCATCTCACAAGAGTCCAAACCGGCCACTCTGGATCCATATCCGAGCTTCCCAGCCAGCGGCATTGACTCTTGTGTCGATATACCTGTGAACTTCTACTCGCTCAAGTGAGAAAAATACAGGCAGTGGTTGTTAATGACAGAATAAATCCAGGAGGACATTCAAAGGAATTGATGTCCTGACAATAACAAAAGAGCCCAACTGTCCAGCAGAAGCGCTAGATTTATAGACTGCTTGGACGGCCTGTTTAGGCTATTAACCCAGGATGAGAAGAATAATTACCTTCTTTCCATTATCTCAGCCATTTCACAATCCATGTTTAATCTTAATGTAACTTATCATAGCACATAAAGTATAATATATGATCTGATATGTCACATGACAGGAAAAGCTCTTAAATGAACCCTGATCATTAAATACCTGGCAAATGGCTTCTAAAGGTCACGCTCAGACGGTTTTCTGGTAATCAAAGCAGTGTGATCTGTGACTGTGCATCTTATAATGAGCAGATATTATAGCATTATAATTGCATTTGCTAGCATTATAATGGATCAATGTAAAGTGATATTTTAAAGCAGAACGTGAAGCTTTTCTCAATGAGTAGATATGAGTCGGATAATGATGATGGGAGAGATAATGTTTAGCCAGGAAAGGATTTTGGAAACGGAGATGCTAACAAAGCTGAATGAAATGGGTGATGTGCAGATTTAATGAGGAAATAAACAGACATGCAGGAAGGAGAGATTGCTTCGAACAACACATACAAGGATGGACAAGTTATCGCCATTTAAACCTGCAGACAAAAGGTTTTATCAGTTGTGATACTAGGGAGTTAATGCTGTTACTGTGAACAGTGTTCACAGTAAAAGGTCTGATTTCTAAAAGGTATTAAGTTAAGGAAGCAGCTCATTTATTCAGTTTAACTTTTTTTCCCCCACATCTTTTACCATTTAAATTTAGAAGCAATGGTTAACACTGTTGTCTTACAACAGTAAGGTTCTGCACTTGGACAACATGCAGCTGTCTGCATTAGCTCTACAATGGACTAGTGAACTGTTCAGGGTCCACTTCCTGCTAAATGTCAACCAGTATTAGGGCTAAGCATCTTCACTGCTCTCACAATTTGATTTGATTCGATTCCATGATGCATCAAGATGCATCACTATGTGTTGCATACTCAATTTTCTTTGTTACTTCATTGCTACTTTCTTCATCAATGGTTTCAAACAGTCACATAACTACGAACTCCCTTTTTATTCATAGTTATTTCAGAAATCAATCTAAATGTCTTGACTATAACACACAGTCAGGTTTTATACATTCCTCCAGTTCTGTGTGTTCGTGGTTTTTTTCTAGGTTTTCTAAAAGTTGTACCCACAGACTGAATGATGTTAAGGTCAGGTGATTGTGAGGGCCATGGCAAAACTTACAAGTTGTGCATCGTAAAGCATCCCTACACACGTTTCTGACCTTAAAACTCTGTTTCTGACTTGTTCTGGTGGCACATTGATATTCAATATGCACATTTCTGTCCCAGGGCTGAGAAACTGCACTTCAACAACTACTTTTTCCAGCCCAGGACATCACATGACAGCTGGATTTTGCATTATGGCATAGCGTCACATGTCAACAACTGAAAATCAACACACTGGCTATTTTAAACGTGTCTGATTCAGCAAAGAAACAGAAGAGGACATGATTGGAAGAATAGAGAATAAGAAAGAGAGAAAGTGATAGAGCAACGGATGAGACGAGAGTCAACATTGGACTGAGTTTTACTGTCTGGAAAGAGTTCAGAGAAGAGACAGGCGGCAAGACGGATCCTGAATTTAATTTTTCATCTCTAGCTGTTTTACCAAAGGTTGTTTGCTTCAAAAGGTCCCTGATATTTAATCAAATCCATTCTTTCCTGTCAGTAACTGGCTGAAATACAAGAAAAAGTATTTTTGAGCCAGCCCTGTGCTTTCCAATTGGAAAGGTGTTTTAATGAAGTTACAAGTTTTTATTTTCTCAAAATATCTCTAGTGATATCGACATGAAGTTCTATTTCAGCTTGATCAGTGCACAGTCGTCAGTACACAGTAGCACGATGCATCTTCACCCGACTCCAACCCCTAACCCGTTCTCTTTACATTCCCTGAAAAATCACTTTAAAGCTTGCTCCTTACCATAAACCCTTTAATTTGGGAAAGTGGGATAATGTTTGAGAAGACACAGTATTTATAAAGCTTTAAAAATGGTGTAATTTGCCCTTCCCTCGAAATGAATAACAGATGAATGTTTAGGAATGGCGAGTAAAGAAATACATCTTCATTAACTAAGCCCCCGGGAGAGAAAAGTGATTAATTTTAAACTAGGTATAATAATGAGAAATGTAAACAGTAACACTTCATTATAACAGGATCTACCCTGCGAGCACACACATGAATATTTTAAGTTTATTGCTGTATTTGATAGCCACTCCTGCTGTGAAGCCATCCATAACTGGTGGAAAAACAGTTCAAAACAACAAAAAACTAAAATCTGTTAATGGAGGCAAAGGCTAAATTCACACTCAAGGCATAAATGGCCCAAATCTGACCTTTCTGCCCACTACCGTGCAGCATTTTTAAGCACACAACTTTAAGTTTTTAATAAATGTAAACATAAATTGTCCCATATTTATAGTTGTTTCATCCCACCGGATAACTATGTGGAAAATCTGCAATTTTAAGAGTTATAAGGGGTTCAAATAACTGCTGCGCAACACACTATACAGACTTTTTTGCAGATAGGTGATTCTCAGTGTGTAATTCTTATAAATCATTCATCAACTGTTATTGTTGCTGACAAAAGGCATTATATAGTTACTTAAGCATCCATTATAATGAAGTGTTTGCACATAGGTCATAAATGCTAAACCGAAGCATTAACATTATCATATAAACTACTGTTTATATTCTCTTTTATAGGAGAGGGATTGGAGAAGTGGAGACAGGTGGCGAGGAAGTGCTGACAGGGCAAAGAAATACACTGAGGTGAAAAAGAGACCGAGATGAGTGACCAATGATAGCGAATCAGTCAAAGATCTTGAGAGATCAATCAAGTGGCTCCAAGTGTCTGGCTTCTTCTTGGACAGCATGGGGACAGGCTAAGATCAATGAGGTGTAAGACCCACGGTCTGGTTCACAACAGGAGACAATGCAGCATTGACTGGAAACACACACTCTAGAATAACGAGTGGAGGGCAGAAAGTGATATGACAGAGAGTTTTACATATTCTGCAGTTTGATGCTTCACGGCACATCAATGAGTTACACAGCTCTCCATAATACCGCTTAATGTTTTGAGGCCACTCTGAGATGAAAGAGTAGAGTCTATTTGTTAGAAAAAGAAAAAGAAAGATAGAGAGAGACTTGAAAGCTTGCACCTATAGAAATAGTGAAAACTAAAGTAAAACAGAAAATCTCTTTCAACCCTTCTGAGAAGTGGCACTTTGTGTCGAGCAAACAGAATACTGATGAAAGTGGGAAATGTTCCCATAGGAATGCAAATCAATCCCCACAACATGCCCACACAATGATTTTCATTTCAATTACTATCATCACTCCATTCATCAATCTATGCATAAGGGGCCACAGTGTCAAGTCTTCCTCATCCATTTCTCCCCAGGTAAACTCACCTGCGGCGGCAGATCTGGTAGGAAAGATTACGCCGAGAAATAAGGCTTTGGTTTTGTTGTGCAGTTTCCTCCTACACAAGTCTTACCCCCCCTCTTTTCTCTTGCTAATCGGTTCTTTGTGTCTTTACGCAACAGGAGAAAATGGAGGTGTGCACAATTTATGTTTCCCTTTATCAAGCAGCAGCAGGAGCAACATTTGCTTGTTTCATCTGGCAGACGCACAGACGCATTATTAGAGTGTACATCTCTTCAAGATTCAGAAGCACTCAAAAAAAAATTCCCGATGGGCTGCATGCATTCAACATCCGAGGACCATCGGCTTGTTTTAAAGTATCCTAAAGCTGATAATGACGCAATCAGATTTCAATGCATCTTGTAATTTTTGTGTAACTGGAATTGAGTGTCAAAATCAATGCACTTCTAACCTTTTCATGTTCTAAATTGAATAGAGGAAAAAATCTATTTCTTTGACTCAAAGGCATTATATGCAGTGATCAGACTTAAATGGCAGATGAGATTAGACATTTGCCTTCAGATCCTACAATCTTGGATCTTTATTTGATTCTCCTTTTTTATATTAATATAATAGAAACCAGGACTGGAGGATTAACATTACAGTTTGAGCAAAACTTCCAGGAACAATTCATCTATTTTTTCCCCTGCTTATTTCATTCAAAATTGAACCAGCAAACTCAAACTAACTGACCTGTACCAAACATAAGAGGGAGAGGGAGAGTGATGGGAGATTAGAAAGAGCTGTGGTCTAGCTACGGACTAGTGTTATATCTCAAGTCCTTCAGTAATGACCTCCACTCAGCATGGCCCCAGCATGAAACTAAGCATAAACAGTAACAGTCAACCCGTAAAAGCTTAGGAATGACCACTGCTGGAGCAAAGCCAGCCAGAAGAAACCAGAGCAAGTATATAAAGAGCAGGAATCTTCATCTGAGTGACTAAAAGGATTGAGGCTGATCCCACACTATAATTCTCCTTCTCACTATCTGGCATATAGAGGATGGAAATGACACTAAATGCTTTAAAGGCGCAAAAAGGAAGAGCAGTAAATTTTTCTCAGAGGATGTGGGTGCCGTACTTAGCTGTCCATTCAGAGATTATTCCTGAAGCATGTCTGTTTGTGCAGCACAGGCACACAGAGCTGTTGATCCTGAGAAACAAGCTTCCACTTTGTTGGCATCTGGTCATGGGTAGCTGAGTATGAAGCAAACCTTCCTTCTGCAGCCCTGCCTTGAAGTTTATTGCAAGCCCACAGCTTGGCTCTCCAGCCTCTGTGAACCAACACCAGGCTGACAAATGCCTGAGAGGTGATAGTGACAATGAGTGAAAGCACTGAAACACCCAGAGGAAAAACAATTCTGGACTGAATCCTCAAATAGCCTTCTATAACAGAGCTGTCAACACCCGCAAGCTTGAAAAATTACAGGAAAGAATTCAGTGTTGGTAGGGTTGCAGAAAGTTATTAAAGGCTTATAGCTAAAACAAGTTATTTGAAGCTACATAATGTAAACTCAATGGGGATACAGTAATTATCAAGGGGGATATGCACTGCGGCATAGGAGGCACTACCTAAAAGTCTATTAAAATGCACCACCAGATTTATTCATATACACTTCTAGTCCTTTGATTATAGAGTACATACAGTGAAGACATTATAATCACCTTAAATCTAATTTTCATTCATTACAGAAATGATCAATCAGACCTTCTGTAAACAGGCTCAAAATCTTGCCAGATCCAAATTCTTTCAATGTAATGCTTTTTTTTTTATCAGTGCACAATGATAGCAAAACATAATATGAATGTGGCTATTACGGTGGGGACTGCTGTCCCAACAAGTTCACTATGTTTTAAAGAATTACGTTTGGCTCAGAACAAGTTACTGTTCCTTTTTATTCTTCTCACATATATCAGCACAATATGTCTCCTTCATATCTACATCTCAGTAGACTTTTTGTCCATCTCAGACATTGTGCTCTTGACTTGTTTGAGTTGTGTTAAGCTATTATTAATTGTATTCATTCGTTACTCTCATACCTTTACAGCCAACTCTGTTTCTTTCCGTTAACCTTCTAGTGCTACTCTGCTGCTCAAGTACATCCAGGAGGAACTGACCCACTTATCAACTAGTCCATGTTTCATAGCTCGGTTGCCTACATCGTGAAAGAAGTTCTCTATCATGCATCCATCTCTCATTTAGAACCTGTAGCAATTCCTTGCCTCACTCCAAAGACTCCAAGCACCCAGTTGATAACGCAGTACTTAATTAAAATAAAAAAAATAATAAAAGTCTTTGCAACAGAGATGACAAGTCAATGGGAAAAGATGCAGCAAACAAAGACCACATGAACACAGACACATTGCCGGAGGGCGCTCAAGCTGATGCACCAAATATCTCATGGGAGATCCACTTCCACTTGACTAGCTGCAAATCCAATTGGTTGACAGGGGAGAACTCTTCCAACCAAATATCAGAGTCATGGTCACTGAGTCACTATGAATCACCCGTTAAGCATCCGTTAATCCTTGAAAACATTTGAAATGCTAAATGAAAGGCTACCAATAGAAAAAAAATTGTCATATGTTGTTAAAAACCAAATGTAAAGCTGAGCAATTATGCAGCGACACTAGACTGATACCCAGCTTCCTCAAAAAGCCCTCCATCATCAGGGCCAAGCTTATCTGGGGCAGTTTAGTGTGCTTGATGAGCAAACATATGTTTATTTACAAGTCGGTCCATGCTCCTTGCACCTCATCATTCTCAGGGAAGTCTCCTGCAGCCATCAACACATCCCTCCCTCCCCCACCATAAACTATCAGCAAGGCCGGAGCAATGTACGGCAGCCATATTTACAGCCCCGAAAGCAATTGGAGGTTAACAATGAGGCCTGGCTGCTGAGGTTTATAGGCTGCAGTAAAATTGCCACTATGATTAAAAATCTGTGTCAGGTGAAAGACAATGGTGCAGCCTTCTGAAGTATTTCAACACTCTCATCTTCCTCCTCATGTCCATCATCTCCATGACCTTCTGTGCAGCCGTTACCTTGACTAACTATTAAGGGTGCAGAAAAAAAATCAGAATCGAGATTCTTATTTATGAAGATTCTGAATCGCTCCAAAATTTCTCAGAATCGATATTTTAAGACTTTAAAAGTGTTTGACAGAGTACTTTCACAGCTATTGTTAAGTGACAAAGAAATGTTAAAATTTGCAAGGTAAGCAAAAGTAATGTCACCTCTTTATCAAAAGATTGCTTCTGTGTATTTTGGATTTTTGAATCACTTGATTATCCTTGAAAACCTCCTTCTAGCCTATAGAGGAATGTAGTTAATCCCAGAATTACCATTTGTCACTAAAAAGAGTATTTTTTGTGAATCAAGGTTGGTTTGAATCGAGGATACAGAATTGCATCGTCACCCCAAGGATTAGAATCAACTTTTTGGCTCAGGTCAGAGTGAGATTTGAGTGTATGGGGGTATTATCCTGCCATATTTTAAGAGTGTATTTGGTAGATTTGAGAGGTTTAATCGTTTAGCGCCATCATGATAAATGTTCAAATTCTGAGATGCTTCTTCACTGACATGGGACACAAACAAATGCAGTGATGATCAGGCATTTAAAGATATTGAACAGAAATAGATATTACAATTGGGCAACTAGTGCTAGGCAACGATTACAAATTTTTAAGCACTGTGAATTGCATTTATTTGTGCAAAATTCAATAATGAATAGAAATTATTGTTTTTCATATCTTCAGATGCTTTAATGTGCTTTTTAATAGCAGTATCCACATAACACAACTGTTGTTCAAATATTTTGCTGTGAATCAATATTAAAAATAATACATATAATAGATGATTTTTAAATAGTCTTTAAATTATGCTTGTTTAATCACATCATTCTGGTTTAATCAGACGCTGCATTTGTCTTATGTGTCATCATGGAGGTTTTTGCTCAGCAGAACTTTCTAGAACAGGGCAGGGGTGTCAAATGCAAATGGACAGCGGGCCAATTTTCTTTTTTTTTAAAGTTCCAATCAAGGGTCAGACTGGTTCAGAGTTTATTTAAAGGTGAGTAAAAAGACCTTATTGCACATACTGAACCCTGAACAAGTCATTGCCTATAGCTAAACCAACGTTACTCAGTAAATAAATGTACAAATAGTTGAATTAGCTTTATTTTGGCTTTATCTGCAGCTTTCCATTGTTCTAATGATAATAATTCCTACTAGAACCTGGAACTAGCAGCTTATTAGACCATTTCTATGTATAAATAACATCAAACACTAAATTAATTAATGATGAGAAAATAGAATGAGCTTGATCATCCCATCACATCCCACTTTAACACGCAATATAATTTTTATACAGTCAAATTCAAATGATCATATCTACAGCTTTACTCAGTCCATCTAAGTCAAACAAAAACTCATAGAGGTTATCCTAATCTCCACTTTGCAATGAATTTACCAACAGAGCTCTATGTGCTTTAGTTTTTAAGTTACGGTGCTTTGAAAACGTGCAATCTGACTTCTGAGGGTTAACTCCTGAAGATAAAACTCTAACTGAACATTTGACTCTTATAAAGTGATCAGCTCGTGTTTTGGTGCTCATTACATGCTCCATTTCCAAGGCTTTATCACACAATGATTCCCAGTGTATGATTCAGCTCACCTGCATGATTTTCCTCCTGAAGTCTGTCTCTACCAATGACTATAAAAATCCCTCGGTCCCACCGAACGCAGAAGCACCGCGGAAGGCTGCGACTTCGCTTCCCTGCAATTCAAGTCAATGGGGGCGGTCCCACAATGCGGATCCAGCGACGTTGCTTTCGCGGATATTCGCGCTGCATGCCTGCCGCGCAGTGTGTCGTTGGACTTGTAGTAGTACTATTCCGGCACGGCATTGTCCTATGATTTCTCAAAGTGAGAAATACGTGTGCGGCCCAATGCGTGAGAGTTGAGAGCCCTGTATTATAGACCACTGTCTTATGAATGTCTGGTAAAAAAAAAAAAGAAAGAAAGAAAAACAACACCTAGAATTACGAGTATTTATTTACACGTGATGGGTATAAAATAAAAACTTATTTACTGTAGCTTTATGTTAAAGCTGGTAAAGGTGATATTTTATTTACAGAGATATCTGAAAGCTTGTGAACCTCTCAGAGAATAAAAATGACCTAAAACACCACCAGATTTTCAAAAACCAGCTAAAATCACTCAAAAATATTATGTAATATGTAAGTCAGATTTATTGCAATGTCAGGGAGCTTAGCTCACCATGATGCAAAGCATGATACTACTACCACCACCTTAGTTCATGGAAGCGGTTTGCTGGAATCCATTGTTTTTTTCTCCCAACATAATGCCATTTATTTAAGCCAAAGAGGTTTGGTCTGCCACACACCGATTCTGTGGGTCATTTTGTAGAGCATTTCTTATTTTACAGCTACTACGAGAGCACCGTCAGACTGACAAGTTGAAGAGAGTTAAACATTGAGGTCCAATGTATAACCCCAGCCCAGTCGCATCAAAAAACTTATTCGTTTACATCCCCAAAATATTGTTGAGCCAAAAGTCCCTTTTGAGAATATGATTTTAAGAATTAACATGCAGACTGTTCCTGTTACCCTCAATTACAAACAGAATTGGCCTTAACCAATTATCTTACTTCCACCCCCAAACATCTATATTCAACAGACACTAACCATTTGTGTGAGAGAGTAATCTAGAAAATAGAAGAAAAACAATGGAGGAAAAAAGTTGTGTGGGAAGGGTATCAACTCAGATGTCTTGCATGACAGTCCCCAGACTGATGCCTCTGTCCTCCTACTTCCCTGTAAGTATTTGTTGCAGAGTCAACGGCGCTGAACATGGACATTGTGATGGACATAAAGGGTGTCAAATGTCTAGGTCATCACATAGCGAGGTGTTTAATGTCGACATTGTCATTTAGCAAAACATAAGCTATGTGTCCATATTTAGAATAAGAACGTTGAGAATTTTTTCAAACCTTTTAAACTTTAAACGTCAGTGACTCATGTACCAACATGCTTCTGCAGATGGATATGTTGCTGCAACCCAGAACACAGGAAATTCATTTGTGGCATTCACAGAGAGGAAGTTCCGATAAGAAAATCATTCAAACATCACAGAGGAAATAGCTGCTTCTTGCTTTATTTAAGTTTAACATAGGAAATATTGATCCTTTAAAGGGCTCTTTGTATATGCTTTCTGGCTCATTTGAGGTGTTGAAACAGGTACAGCTTTAGTATTTTTATGCAGAAGGAATTCTAATTACCAAGTCATCTCAAACACTTGCAGGGCTCTTCGTACGGTCATATTCTCCAGGCAATGATAGCATCCGTCATGACCATTTCAGAAGTTTTCATCCAATGTGAGGTTGGATTTAAATTACTGGCATGTTCAAAAAATAGCTTATCTTTGAGTTGTCAGTGCTTCCTGACCAGCAACAGCAGTTGCACTCATTCACAAGTCGCTATCATCCCCTCCCCAGCATCCTCCGCAAGCCTCCAGTAATTCAACCAATCAGAAGAAAATTCAGTTAAATCCTCTCACAGTCAGGTGAAGCCTTCCCCCAGAAGAAAGTGCTTCCTCTTTGTGATAGATCCCAACATTAAGAATTAAATGACAGGAATTGATCATGCCAAGTCTACTTTAAATGATCACAATCACTTAATAGCTGTATTTAAAATTTTCAGTCGTGTTGGTTTACAAGGACTTTAACGCTCTCTAAACTTATATCCTCTGGAAAAAATTGAGTTGGCCGTCAAGCTTACTCGACAGCAGACATCTTTAGCAGGTACATTATCATATTGAGATAATTTGTGAACATTAACCCTATAATGCTGAACATATCATATTTGATACATACAGTTTCTGAGACATTTAGCGTCACTTTATGGTAAAAACTTTACTCAAAACCCTGTTTTACACAAGCTGACACTTGTCTTCTGCCCCCTAATGGATACCAGGAAGCGGAAAACTACGCTACAATAATTTTGACACATCATATGGTAATAAATGGTAAATATACCAAACATTTTTTTTTTGCTTTTTTGCCCATATTTCATTAAAGGGCCAAATAAAGACTTCAGATTTTAAATGGACTTTTCTCACCATTTTTTTCTTCAGTTGGGGTTTAAAGGGTTCAAATGTAATTATAGGCATTCACTACTATTGTATTCTGTATCTAACATATTTCCATACAAAATTTCCTTTGACTGTTGCTGCTCTTCATCTTATCAAGTCTGTTTCTTTTGTTTTTGTTTTTTTCTTTTCTATAGCCTTTTCATCTTCAACTTTCCTTTATGCCTTCACCATTGCGCCCTGTCATCAGGTACGTGAGATGAAGGGTTAGACCCATGAAAGCAATCTGCAAGTGACAGGAAAGACAGAGCAAAGAATGCGTTTCTCATCCATATTAACAAACAGGCGCACACAAGCATGCACGCTCGCATGCACATAAACGAGGGAATATGTATGCGGCAAATGGCACAGGGACAAAAACACACCCTGCATTAAATAATCTAAATGCCAAGCTGTCAGCCCGTGTGAAAAAGGTGGAAACCACCTGGAGGGTCCGATGGAGGTGGCACGCACACAAATACCCAACAGCATACACACACTTTGTGACAGCATAAATCTATGGCAGATTTGAGCTTAGAGAGAACACAGGTGGGAAGAAAGATATTCCGTGTCTTTCACACACAGAAAATAAACACCTCTCTCCAAATGCACACCATGACAAACTGTCAACTATTTAAGCTGCAATTTTAGCCATTTGCGAAGGAAAGGAAAGGTGCACATGT
This sequence comes from Atherinosoma microstoma, assembly GCA_037177055.1. Classification (NCBI taxonomy): domain Eukaryota; kingdom Metazoa; phylum Chordata; class Actinopteri; order Atheriniformes; family Atherinidae; genus Atherinosoma; species Atherinosoma microstoma. The sequence goes on from JBBBVU010000010.1 coordinate 29,255,187, forward strand.
AAAAAGGAGCAGAATTGCCTCCTACGCTCAGGTTCTTCTTCTCTTTTTCTCAGCTGCCATTACCTCTGATTTTATTTTGTATCCTTCCATCAACTAAACGTCTTCCCTTTTGTCTGTCTTTTTTTCCCTTTTTTGTACAATTCTATCTTTTACCATGCCTCTACTCATCTGGCAGCAAAGAAAAAGAAAAAGGGAGGTACAGGATAAAATGCAGTGCTTTTATCAGGAACAAGCACACTTTCTTCAGCTTCATTCACACCATAATGTTGCAGGTCATAACTACCTTCATTTAATTCATTTGGACAGAGTGTGATGCACGAGAATATTCATCTCCATTGGCACATGAAAGAAAGGATCTTTGTAAGTCCCTGCTGCCAGAACCTGACTTGTTGTGTGATAACAATAGGGTCATTCCATTTCTGGGCTTTCTATTATCTTGACTGAGCAACTTGAGGGATTTTGTGTTTGTTCTTTTTTTCCTTCCAGCCCATTTTGCCTTTATTGTCTGAGATTTCTGAAATGGCAGCTTTAGTAAGTCTTTTGTGCAGCACAAAACATTTGCAGGGCTTAACAAAAGGAGGTAAACAAAAAAACTGAAAGCCTTCTGTCCACCTGACCCAACTCGCACCTCATGTGACGCAGTAAACTCTCTCAGTCTTTGTTTTCCACACACATACAGTCCAGGGTTGGATTTATCCTGGACTATCAGGCCCAGAAACACAGACTTTAGCTTTACCCTTTGGCACTGACATTTTGTGAGTTCTCACTGGCATAGCCTCACTGCAACTGAAGGAGTCAATTTTAGAGCTTTGGATTTCTTCGGGATGTCAGTGTTGAATGAAAAGGAAAGTGTAAAGAGACATTAAACAAATGGAAGTGAGCACACACCATCACTAAGGTCAAGAATCGCTGGAACAAAGAGCCTTTAAATGGGTGTATAAATTATAGATAAAGCGAGATGCAGGTCTTATGAGTATGCAGTGTTAACATTGCACACACACAAACATACACACACACTTGAACTGAGAGAACGAAATAAACCAATGTTATAGATAACCATAAACGGCGCCCAGTCATATACTATACAGTTCATAAATCTAAATAAGTACATCCTGCAGAAGGGTAGTTCTATTGTTTATATTGTAATTGTGATGATTTAATGCATGTTTACTGTGCAAGTATGAGCACAGTTCATTTAAGCGATCATTATTTGAAACAAACCAAATCTATCGGCTGTCAGTTAGGAAGCGTATGACAAAGCGGAGCTATTAAAATTCATAAATAGGAAGCTATAAACTTTCTGACACATTTTAGTGACTTCTGCAAAGTGCTTACAGTGCAGACGAATATTTGAGCCTCGGGGCACGACTCTGGCTCATTCTAAGAGAAGATTTCATTTGAGTTTTACAGAAGAGAGGCCCTAACACCATCAGGCAGGTTTAGAGTTTGGAGGAAGGCTATTCAAAAAAAAAAAAAAAAAAACCCTGCCGGCTTCCCCTCATGACTCTTATCTCCTCAAGCACATTTCCTAAAGCTTTCGTTTAAATCAATTTTGAAGACGACTGCATTTTATGAAATAAGATACATCATCTTCTTCTCTCACTCGGTCCCCCTCAGCTAGTCGACAGCTGCACAGAGATATCGGAACAATTTGGGATTTAACTTGAACTCTCTATAGTGCTCCTGCAACCACTGCTTGTATGTTGTGTCACTGTATATTCAGGTGACGCTACATTCCACATTTTCTACCTTCATGTCTGATCTGTCAGAGACATAGAGAGGAAGGGAAAAAGTAAGTCAACCTCAAGAAGACTGTTTGGCTATGTAATTAATTTGTATGGTATTACCTTGTATTCCAAAACTAGAATGAGGAACCTTGGAGTTGGTTTTTATCAAGATCTGTCTTTAGACTCACATATAAAACATATTTCTAAGATTACCTTCTTTCACCTCCATAATACTGCCAAACTAAGGATCATCCTCTCAGAGTGATGCAGAAGAACTAGTCCATGCATTTGCTGCCTCGACATTGGACTACTGCAGCTCCTACTGGGCTGTCCCCAAATATTTCTCTGAAAAGCCTCCAGCTGATCCAAAAATGCGGCAATGAATGATTTGACACGAATTAGCGAGAAAGATCATAATCATCAGACTTCAGTTCCGTTTCGCTGACTCCTTGTTAAATCCAAAAGGGAATTTAACATTTATCTGCTCAGATAAAAAGTTCCTAATGACCAAGCTCCATTGTAGCTTAAACATTTCATTGCTCCATATTTTCCCAACAGAGCACTTCGCTCTCACACGACTTATTTAAAAGTGATTCTTAAAAACTAGGAAGTAGCCTCAGAGACAGGGTCTTCAGTTATCAGACCTTGTGGAACTAGCTCCTAATTTTGGTTTATGAAGCAAACACCCTCTCTAACTATAAGATTGGGCTTAATTAATTTCATGCAAGCTCATACCCGGGCTAGCTTGACTGACCATTAGCCATTGTTCTGGTTATAATGGTATACGATGAGGCTGCTGGGGAACATCCCATTATGCACAGAAGAGTATAAAATGTGACATAAACTTGGATTTGTCCCAATTCTTTCACAGCAGGTACCCCTGGTCCTGTGTTATGGCACTTAGACACTCTTTCCTGTCTTCTCAAGCCCCAACCAGTCAAGATGGATGGCAACCCGTACTATTAGAGAAGGTACGGGTCTGGTATTGAATCAAAGTTCAATTTAAATGTGGTCTGTTGTTTACCGTTGCTGGGCAATATTTTCTGAATTAGCATTATATGGATATGATGGATTATTATGAATTAGATTAATGTGGATTATTTATGGATTATTTTGTGATTTAGGTGGATTATAACGGGGCTACAGAGAAATGGATTGAATTGGACTGCATATTTTTAAGTGCTTTGAGATGATTTCAACTGTGAAAATGCACAATAAAACAAAACTGAACTTGATCCAGAAATTATAGGAGAATAACTGGACAAATGAACCAGTATATCTCCAGGACGACCTGCACAAGATTCAGGAGGAATTTTGCATTTTACTTCCTAAAAAAGGCCATGCTTTGGAATTTCTATTATCTCTCTTTGTTTGAAGCATTCTTGTAGTTTATTATTATCACTTAAACGGTCGTCACTTAGCTGCAAATGATCCTTAAATAAAAGCCCATGTTAAAGTTAGTTTTCACTTTAGTGAGGAAAATCCATTTCTTGAGATATTTTCTGAATCAATTTTGTATTTGATTGGCTTCCTTGTTTGAATATTGCTTGTCAGCCAATCAAATGAAGGCACATGGCAGGCCATGCCAAGGTGCGAGGCTATGTTATTAGCCAGCTTTTGCTGCCATCATTAGCCAGTGTTTTTAGTGAATGTTTGGATTATAAATTACCTTTAAAATTCTACATACAATTTAAAGGAATCTTAATATTATAATTATCAATTTTGTCATCATTATCATTTTTTTTTATTATTATTTCTATCTGTTGCTACACATATTGGTTAGAAATCAGAAGGACTGATGTGATGTGATGCAACATTGTGCGTTTTTTTCCAAACAAAGTGTTATTTTGTACTTTGGTTGGACTTACAAGTCTTCAGGTTGTTGATATAACACTTTCTTTTAAGTGTTATTTTGTACTTCAAAGAAAAAGTGGTCAGAATGAAAATATTAATAATCTTATGATATCTTAAAAAAAACAACAACAACCTGAAGACTTGTAAGTTTCAAATTCGTTTGATTTCATTTGAAGTACAGCAGCTTCCCAGGGGTTCTTTTCTCGCCAAAGGTATCGTAATGATTTTTTACTAATTAGCATGTACATTTTTAAATATCAAAAACACCATCATTTAATTAAGCTGCATCTATCTACATCCCTTGCCCTTAAAGAGCATGCCTGACATTAAACATTTAGCAAAGCCAAATATGCACTGAACATTTAATTACTGCAGACTGCCTCCCTTCACAGCCTGATTCTTTTGTAACGCAGGTAGTTTCACAGATACTTGAGCCTCAGGCAAGACACAAGTTTGTGGGAGACTGCCTGTCAACATGAGTGGCAAGCGAGCAGGTCAACGGACGTTGAAGAAAAGGGCATCGAGTATAAATTGCCAGCCTCAAGGCCAGATGATGAATGGTGAAACTTGGACGGGTATTAAATTATTAGGTTTCTAAAACATAAAAAAAAACTGCTACCTGCAATTAATGTGAAAAATTAGACACTAACACAATCAGAAAGTTTTCATGATACATGAAATATCTCAAATGTGTGCATAACAACCCGGGACATGTCTTTCAATTAGTCTTTAATTTCACCTACAAATTGAAATCAATAAAACCACTTTGAGACCAGATAACCAAAAAAAAACTGTTATATGTAGAGGATCAATATTTCCTAACAGAAGGTTAGGACCTACTGCTTCAAGCACAAAACATCTTTTTGTAATCCATCTGAACAGACGTTCTTATTATTAAACTTTTAACATCTGCATGTAAAACATTGGGTCGATTTGGAGAACTGGGTCGGAATAATCCTTACCTGGTGGGAAAATGAGCCTTTCATCTCAGCACATACTTGGGTCTGAGAACTGTGAAAAGATCTTAATATCATATATCAGTGTCAGAAATTCCCCTGTTTAATGCTAAATAAGAAATAAAGTAGATAACAAAAGAAAGTTTAGGTTTTCTCTGCGGTTTACTAGTACACGCACCATACACTGATGATCTTTCTCATATTCTACTGTTGAATATCATCCAGTCTAATTTCCCATCTCAGGCAAGAGGAGGAGGTTGGATTGCATAACATATTCACAATGTGATTTGAGCTGTGGCCTCCCAGAACTGGAAAGGTTATTAAAATTCACTGCAGTGGGTGGGGTCACAAGGCTAAGCTCTTAGATGTGATTCAGTAAAAATAAGTTTCCAACAATAAAATCTGATGGTAGATGCCCTTCTGCAGCAGCTGTGAATACTTTCACATATTTTAAGATGATTCATCATAATGGCATAATCTCTTTACTTAACAGGAGGACACTGGCAGGATGATGCACTAATCAGTGGGCACAGAGAGAACAGAACAGAGCTTTAACTCAGATGAGAATTAGGATTGTTTAAGCCAGATGAGCTCCTCTACATAAACAAGCAATAAACCTTTTTGCTGTTTAGTCAGAAGGACGTGGGTGGAGTGGGGAGTGTGTGTTTAGGTAGGGACATCGCACTGATTGTCTTGGCTGGTGAGACAGGAAATAAAAACTCACTGCTGCCTCGTCCTCCCTGCTGTCACTGGTGTCCTCACTCTTGTGGTGTCCAGCTGAGGAGCGAGCGTCCCTCTTTCGGCTGGCGTCCGTCCCCTCCGTCTGTCTCTCTCCATCTGGAGCACAGTAAAAAAACACGTACAGAGCTCAGAAAGTGAGCAAGCACCAACATGATCACCATTGTCTCTGCCTTCATCATCCTCATCGCCTTTTAAATCATCATTAATAGCATCATTGTTACTCTAATCTCTATCATTATCATCACCAATATCATGATTAGATTTATGAATATCTCCATTTCCATCATCATTGGAGTTGACACTAATTTCAAGCTATCGCTCATTTTTCTTCCAACTCGAGCTCTCTAATGTCATCACACCCAGACAAAAGTTTCCAGAGAAGGAGATTAAGTGTGTGTGTGTGGTGGGGGGGTGTAATAGGAAATGTGAAAGGAGACAAGAGAGAGGGATAAAAAAAAAACTGTCCAAAGGGAAAATGAAAGGAGATGGGAGAGAAAATGAAAAGCAGAAAAAAAGAAAGTTATCGACAAATGAAGAGACAGAGAGAATAGCTTTTCTTGCTCCGTGGCTAATATTCTGTCATGCCACAGATGGATTACAGGAGTTTCGCTGCACAATGATGACAGCTGCCTCGACCGGGAATGAACAACCAAAAAACTAAAAACGTCTCCCTACGTGTGTGCAAAAAAAAAAATTGCCATTGAAATTTTGCGTGCACGTATAAAAATGGCCATTTTTCTGTGCAGCCAACAAAACACACACCTATCCACACACACCTATCCACACACACATATCCACACGCACCTATCCATAACCAAACTGCAGCACAATTCAATAGCAAGCAGTCACAGGATACTCAGCACTTTATGAAAGCCTGGTTATTTGAAATTACACAAACCAAATGGATACTCATAACAGTTCCTGGAAAGGTTTCCACCTCCCATTTTGAAAAATAAAAAAAAGGAGAATCCATACCCAATTCACTCCAATATCTTTTTATTTGTATTGCACTGCACTCTATCCCATTTTGGCTGACATGGTTCATGAATGCACAACACTGCTTCAGCTTGGATGGACTGCCATAAAAGGTGGCGCCACTGCTATTGACTTCCCCATAAAAAGTGAGTGTGACTGAGTGTATGAGGGGTGGGGGGGTGGGGGGGGGGGGGTGAGGCTGACTTTGCGGTCTCCTAAACCTCAATGCATTACAGTAAAACTGGTTCGTTACTGTCTGTCTGTCCGTGGTGGGTGCCGTGTACACACATGAAGGCATTCACACACACAAAGATGTGCAAGCACTCACAAACACAGGAGGGTAAAATGTGATTAAACGACAGGATGGAGAGAAGGGGTGCCTATAAAGCATAATGAGAGCTAATAGTTTTCCAATATGTCCCCTTAACAACAGGTCTGAGAGAGTTGAATTGGACACGGGTGGTTGAGGGGTGGAGGGGTGGAGGGGCTGAGCCGCGAGAAGATTGATGGATATTGAAGGAGAAACTCCGTGGTTGTGGATGTTGAACCCTCACCCTCATGTACAAAAACAAGAGACAGTTTTCATATTGTGCCATCAATCCAATCCAAAAACAAACACACTGTTTTTTTGCCCCCCCCCCCCTTTCATCAAACAAGCTGTTTTGCAGGTCCTGCATGTACCCAGTAAATACAGTCTGTACAGATGATTCGCTATTATCATTTGCTTGGATATTAACTTGCATGTCCACTTTTATTCACTTTGAACTTTCGCAGGCTTTAGACAACTGATGAAAACACGCTTTCATCTGAGAAATCGTCTCCTTTTGCAGAATAAATGAAAGACTCGAGAAAATTCTGTGATCACAATGAATTCCCTCTCATCCTATCTCTGCTTTATTGTGTAAAGGGAAAAAAAATTAGCAGCTAATGGAAGTGATGGAATTTTTCAAAAAGGAACTATTTTCCATTTCAAACTAAACAACTCCCCACAGCAGCTGAGCTGTGGAGCGCCGTCAACCTGCACTCAAACGTGATGTGGGCAGCAAGAAAGGCCAAAGAGGTTTATCATTGTTCTACTAGATCAAAGAACAAACACCAAAGAGTAGCCGTGCTAAACTTTATCTGACTTTTGAGTCGTTTTGCTGTCAAAAAGGCAAGAAGTTGTGATCATACACTTCAACTCTGAATACTGAAAGTGAAACATAGCAAATGAACTAAAATCATCCGAGTGGAAAATGAAAAGTAACTTCACATCTTTATGTTGTTTATTTTTGTTCTTTTTATGGATGAACACTGCAAGAGTCAACTGGCAGCACATCTTGACTTAACCATTTATCTGTGTCTGTTATGGAGAAGGCAAATCACCAGGGACCCAGCTGAGGCCGCTTTCTGCTTTGCATCATTTATGTAAGTAATTTCCTTCAATATGCATGAGCATAAGGAACACCACAACTTCATATCGGCACTTCTTGAAGATTAAAACGAGGTCGTTCCAACTGTCCCACATAGCATTGCTAGGATGCCATAAAGGTCACACAAACATGGCCTGCTATATTTCACGATAGAGAAAACACAGACAAATTTAGGCTAATTGTAATACACTGCTGCTTATGAGCAAAAAGACCTGATAAAAAAAATAGCTCCTCAGAACAGGTGACCAAATATACACTCACTATCATCTGAGCTTTGCTTGGTGCGTATGATAAGTAAAGAAAAGATTACCAGCATTGGAGCTGGAAAGAAAATGACTGATGGAAACGGAAAGCAGGCGACCAACACAAGGAGGCAAATTTCAAGACTATTCGCTTTCACATAATTCATTTTCTTCTTCGACTCTATATGTAGCGAGGCAATATAAAGTGTGAGGAGAATACCTTTTGAATGAACTCCTTTCCTGAAAAAATAAACAGTGCTTGAGCACAAAATGTGTCTCGGCACCCTGTAGCTGCAGAAAAATTGCCTCATCAAGTCATGGGAAATGTGGAAATGATTATCTGCTGCCATCAATAACATACTAACGCTGAAATCGTTAGAGGTTCTTCTGCAAAGATTCTCTTTATACCGATAAATGTTACAGAAACGGAAAATGTTTTTATTGTTACTGTTATATTATCCTAATAAAGCCTTCAGTGGACCATTAAGGAGAAGAGAATGAGAACTTCAGGCAGTTGTAGCTTGTGTGTGTTTTTGCTTTTGCGACCGATCTGCAGACATGTGGCTCATTCCACTTTGGGTTTGTCTCCTGAGGTGCTTTAATTCTCTGGTTGATAAAATCAAATTAAACAGGATTCAAAGGACAGAATTTGCAGAAGGACAGCATCAAGTGGACCACATTGAAGCGATTTAGGAGTCAGTGCCTGGACTGAGACGGAACTTCCTTAAGCCTCCGTGCTACCTCTAATGAAGTAATGAAAAGCCGACTAGCAGGTTAATGGAAGCCAATTGGCTATAAGCTCTGCCACCAGCAGGAAACCAAGCGGAATACTAATCATTAAGGAGCTGCCTTTCTTATGTTCTGCCTTATCAGTTCATGTCTCCCAGTTCGAAAACAGTAGCAATGTTTATTGTGCAGATAAGATGATGGAGAACAAAATATTCAACCTCCAGAGGACACAGATAGACTGCTTTTGCGAGCAATCTGCAGATAAGATCAGTAGTGTATATTAAAAACCACGATAAATAGAAAAGGTTTACGTGGGTGAAGTCTGTAGACAGAGAGAAGATTTAGGTGAAACTTTCTCCCTACTTCCACTGTTTTTGAGCAGTGAGTAATAAGTTCACCTTGCCTGGCTGCCCTTTTAAAACTAATGATATTCTAAACTCCATAGCTTTCAGCCAACTGCAGCTGTCAGAGCTCTCATCAGAGCTGTGTGTAGCGTGCGTGTGCCATTTCAAATGTACTCCCGTGTACTTCACTGTGTTTCAGCACATATACACGTAATATATGCATATGCTTGCTTACAAGGATTGTCTGCATCTTGTTTTATCTTTGAACAGGACTGACAACAACACTGGGTTTACTGCAAGGCGGTGCGCTGCTCTATGTTAACTGATGGACAGAATGGTGATACAGCAGAATGCTAATCACAGAATCAGAGAAGCGAGTGCAGCAAAGAAGGGCAATTACAAGAGAAAAGGGAAGAAAATTGAGTCTTACGGAGGATATAAAGAAAAAGAACTGGTTAAGTATGACAATTCAGTATAAGCACATATGACAAAGCCTAGTCATGACAAATTGACTAATAATAACTTGTTCTCTGGAGGCCCTCAGGATCTGTGCTATGCAATAATCCTACATATCAGCACACAATGGTTACACAATGTCAATTCCCTTTACAGCAATTCATTTGCTGGTGTTGCCTCAAAAACGGCTCATATGGCTCATGTAGAATGATTACATTTTCACATTTTTACACTGCTTCATCAATACATTTAAAAACAACAGTGTTTTGAAAAAGTTGGCGTGATGTGTTTGTTGTTCCTGGCTTGAAGGGCAAGGCACAACAAAAAAAGTTCCATCTGTTCATAAAGGCTTAAAACTTTAGCAGATGGTGGCAACAGCACGTTGGGTATTAAAGAAATACAGAAATGATTTACAGTAACAGATTTCAATGCCCAAAAACAGGTCAAAAATGGATTATTCTTGTATAATACAAAAAAATAAATCATTCTTGTGACCATCTTTCAAAGTTAGCTTGACAGGCAACTGAATTCTTGATTTATAAGATCATGTAACATTTTGCCACATCTCAAGCTATCTGTGGACAAGGCTTGGATGTGTAGGACTCAGCATCCTCTACTAGCAGGAATGGTTGGGCTTTTAAGTGTCTACAAAGAACTGAGGAGTATTTCTTCATTGAACAATTCTTGTATTTCCTCTGATAAGCTTCAATAAGAGTTTGATTTACCAACAGCATGAAAAGGATGATGATGAAAAGGGAGTTAAACCGATCCCCTGCCTCCTCTTTCCAACAACTTCCCACATGGTTTTGTATAAGAAACCATCTGGTGAATCAGCTTACATTGAAAATGAAATTTACAATTAATCTGAATAACATAACCTTTTTCCCCCCTTATCGTCTTACAACAGTTCCAAAGCACATACATGCCCACATTGTTGCAAAACCTCCACATATCCCAATATCACCAGATTTTATGTCAAAGTCGCTGCTGGACAGAGTGGGCCTGAAGGTGTGTGTGTGGGTCAGACTCGGCCACACAAAGAGCTGGAGGAGGAAAGTTATTTGAAACAACTGCAACATTTTTAGAGTCTTAACAACCTGAGAGCTGCCAAGGGCTGGTGTCTACATACCAACAGGCCAGAGGCTGCAGAGCAATCAAGCAGCTCCTAACACAGTGAAATGAGAAAAAAATAAATATTTCTGCAAAGTAACATCGTCACACACTCATACAAGGACAAAACAGATGATTCAGAGGTGCTTAGTCTGCCTTTCAGTCGATAAAAACAAGTCGAAAAAATGTTTAACAATCCCAAATTAAATATTCACATATGTCCTGAACAGCAAACCTGCTCATTTCTGAAGCGATGAACTTGACATGTTTGAAATGCTTTTATTTACAGCACCCGAAGATTTTTCAGCTTTATTCTAGCCTCACATCACAAACTCTCTTAATTGGATTTGAGACAAGCAGGCCAGAAGAGCAGGCAGAGGTCACCTTCATGTCATCTAAACCTTTTTTTCCCAGTTATAACAAGATTTTTTTTTTTTTTGGCCTTACTATGTGTGAGTTACTCATGTGAACAAGGGGTTACTGGTCAGCAATAATTCATTAGTAGCTACTGGCATTTAAATGAAGCACAACAACGGGTCTCAAGGGACCTAATTTGTACAAAAGAAGGGGGAAAAAAAGGAAAAAGGCCAACACAGTTACTACTGGTTTGTTTATTTTAACATCAGGCAGAACTCATGGATGACTTCCCACAGTTTACTTTAAATTCTAACTCTGCTGTCAGCATTTCTCAACTACATTGATCTTTAGAAGTAAAAGGAGAAATACAAAGTATTTTAAGTCTTTGATAACCGATGTTTTACAGTGTTTTGACTACATCAGCCCGTTTGTAAACCAGTACGGTCTTCTGCGGTTACTGACGTAAGGTTTAATAAAGCGAACGCCCTTCTGCAGATCACTGTAGTAGGAACAGGCATACCTACCTGCCTGATAGCTTAAACAAGTTTAGCCACCTGCCCCTGACCTCCCTTCACAGTCAAGGTGGTTTTGCCTGCTTATCTGCAGCTAACGGTATGTTTTTCTTTTCCCCATTGCACTAAAATCCCAGGAGACAAGCTGCTTCTCAAATGCTGAAACAACAACTTCTGCATCTGCAACACCTATACCTCCCTCAATGTTTCTATGCTTACACAGTATGTTGTGTCTACTCTCTTGAGGGGTTCTCTGTGCATCATTCTTTTAGCTCTACTTGCAATTTGTCATAATAATTAGATTTTCCTTTGTTTTCCTGTGCCGGCTTACCCCCTTATGAGGATATGCAGAAATAATGGCTATGCACATCAGTTTAGGAGGAAAAAAAGTAAACACAAACATGCACAGAGCATGTTTGGACAGTAACTTAGAAAAAAAGATTTACAGGAGTGTGACAGAAGAGGTGTGCAGTGACATTGTTGCGTTGTGTGCGTCGTGTAAATTATTGACAGGTTGATGTTGTCTGCTCAGTAAGTACACTGTGACTCCATCTGAGTGACGTCGGCTGTATTCTCCTAGAGCTTGCACCGTCATCGTGCGGGAACACTGAATACACCCCCCCCCCCTTGCCTCTGCAACCTCCCCACTGGAGTGGAAGATTAAAATTGCACGGGAAGAAGAAACAAGAGGCTGCAGATTTTAGGAATGCAAGACAGGGAGAAAGGGGGGGGAAGAGTAAGTGAGAAGGGAATGGGCTGTAAAAGAGGAGAATGCATGAGGGTACAAGGATGAAAATGAAAGTCAAGGGAGAGGCTGGCATGCTGGTGAGGGATGTAAGAGGAACTTGAGTAGGAGAGAAACTTTAAAATAGACTTGAAGAAGGGGTGTAACCACAAGGGAAATGTCCTACGCACATGCTTACATGTCCACCCATTCAATCATCATTACTCAATCAGCCATTCACTGATTGATTTAGTCACTCATTTAGTCCCTCTTTATCTCCATCACTCTTTATCTGCATTGCATTCTCAATTTAAGACTTTTTTTACGAGCAGGGAGCTTATAAAGTTTTTAAAAGGCTTTTTACTCTGCAATCAGTCATAAGGCATGGTTGTAACAAGGCAGTGGAGGAAGTACAGTTTCTTAATGGCTCTTTTACACCGAGCAGCTGAGCAACCGTGCATGCACGCTCACAGGGTGGCATGGCAGGGGGGCAGCGCAAGTGTAGCAGGGTTCACTGGGGCTGGCCAAATGGAGCTAGCTAATTATAGCAAATAAACTGTACTGATCTGTGCCATTAGGTAGTCAGTAATGAAGCTGAGTGGAGGGCTGCTGTGACACTGATGAATAGGCTCAGCTCTGAGAGCTGCACTGCCTGGCCTTTAGTTCAGCGCTTTCGCTTCTGAGAAAAACAAGAGTGCATTAAGACGAGGGGCATAACAAGGCTTTGGAGATGAGATAAATAGAGACAAAGGGGCTGGAACAGAGAAGATCAAGACACAGCAAAGCAAAGACAGACAAGTGGATGGAAGGAAAGATAAAAACATGGAGTGATAGAGGAAAGTGTGCTTGTAGGCCTGTGGGTGTGTAGGGCAGTGAAAAGCAAGATTACAAAGAGATGCATAATGGGCTGTAATATGGGTCAGGGACAGAAAGGTCCTGCTTTCTCCCACTTTTAAGCTCCTGTGATGTTTTGCACTCCACTAATAGCTAGCTGCAGTCACTAAGAAAAATTCAAATAACCAAAAAACTAAATGCCTGGTTGGAAACAAACACAAAAACAGAGCCCTGACACCCAACACACACTCAAAGAATAATAGACAGCCTGAGAGGAAATGGAATGACCTTATTGCAGAGTCACGCTACAAACATACACTCACAAGCACATACAAAAGCTTGCACACGCACACACCAATACTAAGAGGGCATTGTTGTGAAGCAAATCTACTGAACTGAATTAGTTTAGCATTCGCATTTCAGAGCAGATGAGTTTAGAAATTGGCAACAACAGCGATAAGTGACTAGCTTGCTGCATTCACAATGAAAGTAAGAAGCTGATCATGGCAGGTTACATGCACAGTGAAAGGCAAACTTTGTCCTGTCATTTTTATAGAATCAAATCAAACTTTATTTATAGAGCACTTTTCATACAAACACATCACAAAGTGCTTTACATAATAAAAACAATTATTTAAAAATGACAAAACCACAAACCTTCACACAATCAAGTATAAGACATCAAGTAAGGATTAAACGAGAACCCGTGCATTACGCCGTTTTAATGCATCTGCGAAGTGCATTAAATCTGCCTATACCATGGTCCCACATAGTAAACATTTTATAACAAATGTTTATTTTTTTTACAAAACTTGTTAAATATGCTTAAGTATAGGAACTCTGTTTGCCTCGATGTACTTTTTAACCATTGTTCTTCTTGTTTGTTCTCCTCCTCTTCCCATTCATCAAATGTTTTGTTTCGGCCAAAAATGTTAAAATTCACCTTAAATTCCATGCTACAGCGCGTTTCTGTAATTCACCTGTCAAAAGCCAGCTGATCTGAACCAGTTGATTAACGTGTTTCTATGGTGACGCCCGTAACGGAGTGATATAACAGTGATTTAACACAGACTCCGTGTGCATATAAACGAAAATAACGCATGCCAGTTGGCATTAGAATTCTCACTGACCATGGTATAAAGATCAACAACACACACCTGATCATATTCTCTTTTTCACACATACATCATCACACTCACACCCACACAGCGCACACATACATAAACTCTGACTTCTAGTTTCTGTCTCTTTAACTGAAACGTAGATGTAAAAACATAACTGGAGGTAAACAAGAGGATAAAACATCTGTCTGGACACAACTGTGAGGAAATGACATGGGGATCCATCCACATAAGGAGTCCGCTAACCAGTGACCACAGAGGACGTCACCACAGGAACCACCCCGACCAGGGTGACCGCCACAGCGACGACTGAACGTATGCATATAGTGGAAATGTTTGAAGTGACTACATAGACCACTGTTAAAATAAAAAAAAAGGGTGTTAAACTATCTGGGCTGTTAGCAAAACTGTATCTGATTATTTGCTTTAAAGGAACAGTGTGTAAGAATTACTGACATCTAGTGGTAAAAATGGGCATAGAAATGACTTCTGATGCCATGCACAGTTGTGAACGGACGGCGGCTGTCAGTAGCCAAAATTCTTCCAGACATAGACGTGTTTTCATCTGCGAGTGGCTCCCGTGGCCTCAGGTGCAGCGATGACTGGAATACAGCTAACTACTTCAACATTGTTTACATGTGTACTGTCTTCTTTTATGTGCCTTTTAAGGCACTACTTATCTCAAATAGAGCTCTCGCACCGGCAAACAAAGCCAATAGTGCAGCATTAAATTTCAGATGTTTGTCCATTCAGAGACACCGTAGTAAAAATGGTGGCTGCTGTGTATGACCCACAGCAAGTAGATATACATGGTTCATTCTCAGAGAATAAAAACACAACAGTTATTTTAGTAAAGTGATAAGATACTAATACAAACAGCTTTTGATGATATTAAATCTTTCTGTCATTGACTGTTGATTTTGTTAGACACTACACCTTTAAGCTACAAATGCTGTTTGCTCTTGTGGTTTTTGCTACGTTGACTTTTGACAGCCTAATACGCCTTTCTTGAGGGTAAATGGTGCCTGAAATGTGCACAATGTACGATAAATGTGCTGTTTTCCTACGATACCGCATGCCTGATATTTGATTTTTATTCTTCACTGAACAGGGGTGGATCTTTTTAAGGAGCAGTCGGGTGGCAACTCAGGTCATTTTGCAAAAATCGTAAAAGAAGACATAATTCTATCAATCTCCCATGTAGTTGGTATTAGGCCACTGGCTGTGCACCAAATCAGTCTGATCCCTCTGCAACCTGCCAGCCAACTCTGCCTCCTCATATCTAAATGGTTTTCTGCTCTTGCCCATCTCCTCCTTCTACTTAGTGCTCAGGGCCTCAGTGAACTCCACTAACTGTCTCAAGGTCGACTTTGGCCCTTTGCTGGGTTGCCATGGTGACGAGCCTGAAAAATGGAAGCATTTCCATAATTCTTAATGACGGAAAATATTTTAAAAAAATACGTTGAGATACAAAAGATGAGAAGAAGTTACAGCAGCCACTCAGAGAGAGATCGATAACAGTGTTTAATGTAATAAGACTTCACCCTGACACACACCCACTCACAATTTATGCAACTCAAGATGGATCAATGCAAATTCTCAAATAAAGGCCAAATGTGTCCGAAGTTTTCAGCCTCAAGAGGCTAATCATAACCTTGTACGCAACTGTACTGAAAACACGCTGTATGCATGCACACACTAATATTTAGTCTAATCCCCACAGCTGCCAGTGACACCCAGAGGCGGCTGCTTCAATCACAGCAGAAGAGATAAGAGCTATGTTGAGCTCCTGCAGAACCAAAACTGTCATAGCTGATGTGTCACAGTGGGAACTAATTAGAGTGAGCACACAGGGGTGACGTGTGTCCTCGTTCCCCCGCTCACCCATTAGCATGCATTTGTAAACAAAGAAATGGAGGCAACAAGGGTTGTTGCGCCGGGCAACGCATTGTTGTGCTGTTTGCAAAAGTCAGAACCAAACAGAGCATCTAAATGAGGTGAGGGCTTTGGAGGAGACCTTTCTTTGATAATTCATCCATCTTCCACACTCCTGACAGTTGAGCTGCTATACTGGGAGACACTGAGTAAGGAGCCTGGGATGTCTGCACCAGGCCTGCAAAAGAAAAGTAGAAATGATAAACTTGAAAAACCAATGTCCACATTTCATGTCTTATGGCACCAAGCTGTGTGAGCCAGACATCATTTTTAGAGGGGATACTTTTCTATGGAGAGCAGAGGAAAAACAGAGGAAAGGAAAATCAAATGTTTTAAAAACAGGAAAGAAAGAGAAGAAGAAGGTAAATGTTTATTGTAATTCAAAACGAGTGTAAGATCAACCTCTAAGTAACCTCGCTGTTCACAATTTCTTTCTCTTTTTGTCTCCCACACACACTCCTCTCCATTTCCCTTTCTTCCTCCCTCCTAACATCAGAGACTATCCCTACGCACCTGGTATCTTTTCTTTCCTTTCAGTCACTCGACTCAGCCATCTAATGCTTTAGCAGCAATTAATACTTGATTATGGTTCCCATGTAGAACCCTAGCGCGGTTATTATCCTCCTCCAGGTATCTTATTATCATCATTTGAAGAAGTCATTACTTTCCAGATATCACCTTTGTGCCGAGAGGAGAGGAGAGGAGACAGAACAGGAGGGGTGGTGAAGGAAAGGTGACAGATTTAAACTGAACAGGTGCCTAGAAAAATGGAGGTGATGCAGTGGAGAAGGGGTTATGAAATGAGAGTAAAAGATGAAAGAAGACAGGAGGAGGTGAAAGAGGGCAGAGCGAAGAGGAACAAGACAGAGGGGGGACACGCAAGAGGAAAAAAGGAAGAAGTGATGTGTTACATATGAGGGGGGAAAGAGGGGGGGATAGGAGAGGAGAAGGAGGAGGTCAGAAACAATAATAGCCTTGTCTTATCACTGTACAGTGATAAATTCCTTTCTCGTCAGGGAGTCTGTGCCCAGGCCCGATGACAAACCACCTCCACCCTGCACCGCGGTCCCTGGCTATTTATGATCAGGCAACATGTAAGAGCCAGCTGGGCCTCAATTCGTCTTGGGTTGCTTGTCACACTTGGGACCTGGTGACAACCGCAAATGAGGCCACTCTGTTGGATCCTGTCGCCCCTCACTTTGCCCTCATATCTGACAAACCCTTCAGAGCATCATCTTCCGGTTACTGGTAATGACTCACTGTTGTTGTCCTCTGTATGCTGTCAACTAGCCGCATGTGGTAGGGTGATGCGAAGTCGATGGATTACCAAACTTAGCACATTTTTCCAAGTGCTTAAATGAAACATTAATCCAAGCAAACCTCATTACACATATATTTACAGCAGAGGGAACTGCATGGTCAGCACCTCTCTAATGAACAGTCCAATTACTGCCATACTGTGCAATTACAGATCTTTTTATAGGACCAAGAAGCTAATTCAGTATTGCTTCAGTATTCAGTACTGAAAAGTTTTTACGACGCAAAACAGGAAGTGCTGCAATTCATCTTGGTAAAAATGATTACATAAAATTTGAACAAACAAATGTATAAAACTATTATACAATCCTGTTCCCACTTCAACAGTCCATTCACTGCTGCATTATACCCAATGCTAACCGTGAGTCAGTCACCAAGGACAGAGGGCTATAATATGCAGGATAAAATGCACTGCCAAGCAATTAGTTCATGCAAGCTGCTGCAATTGTTTGCGTTTTGTTTATTCTGTCTGTTTACCCGTTTGCATATTCCTACTTTGTGTAAATTATTCATTGGTATTCCTTTTCGCATCCTCCAATGACAGTAGGGGCTGGTCATGCAGCAAATATGAAGTCAAAACTCAATCCATACATCAGCATCATTGATGAAAATGAATCTGAAAGAAGAGGGTCAGAGAAGACACACAATGAGCAGAAAAGACTAAAAAGACGGTCCAAAGTGTGTATTTTATACACTTGATAAAGATGTGATCAATGTACTTTTATTGGTCCGTTATCATCTCGCCGAAGACACAGAAGAAGGAATTTGACTGGTTGTAGGAGGACACAACCTTCTGTTTGGACTAACTTTGTTAACATCGTATTTCATGTTCATGGTACATAATGTGGTGAAATGAAATAGAGGAATGACAGAAATAAAACAATTGTTAAGTTAATTAGCAGCTTTGCCATGAAGGACACACAATTAAAATTTCCTTCAGGATCAATAAAGCATTCATTTATCTGTCTGTCTGTCTGTCTGCATCCATCCATCTATCCATCCATCCATCCATCCATCCATCCATCTATCTATCTATCTATCTATCTATCTATCTATCTATCTATCTATCTA
>JBBBVU010000010.1:29273703-29297459 GCA_037177055.1 Atherinosoma microstoma
TCTATCTATCTATCTATCTATCTATCTATCTATCTATCTATCTATCTATCTATCTATCTATCTATCTATCTATCTCCCTTATCTACCAGAGATATCAGTGAATGAAAAATGCCTGCACAAACAAAACAATCCAGTATGTGCTTCCACTAGATTATGCCAAGGCCGGGTTCCTTTCACATATTTGTGCGAGAGCAGGCTGCGTGGGAGTCACCTTTTCCTTGCGTCATCTTTTATTTTGCGTGTGCAACGTAGACATTTCAAGCTTTTTCTTTCTTTCTTCCCTTTAACATTTCAAAGGTTCTTCTTCGGTGACATCTCTGCTACGTGTGCTTCACTTGAATTCAGCAAGTGCATGTGGCCCCACGCACAAAACTGCTTTTGAGGTTTCTAAGTTCTGTCAACTAAATATGCGTCATAGAAACTGGCTAAACAGAGTTAGACCTCATCAGGTACAAGTACAAGTACATAGCATGAACAGTGGGCAAAAAAAGAATCCCTTCTCACTTGCACTATGCATCTTCCATGCCACAATCATTCCAAACCAACTAGTCTGCAACATAGATGATGGATTATCAGGGTACCAGTATATTCACTATTTTAAAAAATGCATTTAGGGAACAGATTACACACTACAGCTGCTCAAATTCTGTTTAGACTTTGTGTTATGCAAAGCTGTTTCCAGCAACTCGTGTCTGCTAAAAATAAGAAATAGGAATGATCCGAAAGAATTAAAAAACATTCAGATTCCTTTTGTGAATTATTGTAAGTTTAAAACTTATTTCTCCAAAGATCCAAAGCCATGTAATACATTACCTTATGTGAACCAAGCAAAAAGAAAATATTTATAGAGATGATATATGTCAACAGACACAAGACTGTTGATAAAACTAATGCTGCATGGTGCACTGTGTAAGTAATGGGGAAAGAAATTCATTTTTAAGGTATTGTTGGAGGAGATGACATTAGTGCAAAAACATTTTCAATGTGCTCATTCGAACAGATGTCCAACTTCCACAATGTCTGAGAACAGACGGGACCTTCAATCAATACATTTTTCTCCCAAAAATTTCCCAGATCACAGCCAGAGCCACATGTAGCATCTAAATGCAATATGCAATGTGAAAACGGGCATGTTCCTCACATAAGTTTAAGTCACTAACATACTTTTCTTTTGCCTAAAAGCTTTTTTTTTCTCTACACTTTAGGGAAAATAACAGCCACTAATTTTTAACTTCAGTCAGTGATAAAGGTAAAATATATAGCTGTTCATCTTCGTCTACCAATAAAAAAGTTTTTTCAAGGCCTTGGATGGCTGCAGTAAAAAGACAAAGGTGTGTAGAAACCTTCAGAGGTCACGTAATCTCATAAACCCCAATTTAAATTAAACACAGAGATGTTCGAAAACTCATTATAGACATATGACTCTTCTCATAAAATTTCCCCTTAAATTGCTTTTTGTCAGAGAGGAAGGAGAGGAATCAAGATGGGTAAGAGATGAGATGAAATGAGACAAGAGAGATGTTGCAGTTTATTCACCCATGACCGACATGCAATGTGTTGTGTGACCCATATTTGAACTCTTGCCATGAAGCAGCTATTAATGCCTTCCATGCATTAACTGTGATGCATACCTATGCAAAGAATTAAACTTAATAATGGTTATAGATTTGTAATAAATTATTTATAAATGTGTAAACCAATTTGTGAGTAATTTTGAGCCTTTGCAAATGTGTATTTAAATACACACAAATATCGGGAAAACTATATATCTATCTTGTGGTAAAGGGGGTGATTAACTTTATTGTCATAGAAAGCATCCTTCCAACTTTGAAATAACCACAGAAGAAAATAAAACTTGAATCTGATTAAAATGCAGGTGATCCAGCTTTCCACCAGGACTTAAACACACCATGTGTGTGTGGAACTGTGAAGAGTTTGGATGCGTGAAAGGAGTCACAAAATCCTACATGCACATGCAAGCTGATCCGTGCAAAAATGTAACCTGATCTGTGCACGTTAGGTATTGCGTGCACATGCATGTAACAATTTGTATGCAAAAGAATCTTTCTGAAGACGGAAATGTTTATGTTTGTGAGGCTGAGGATAAAAACCTGCATGCAAAATATCAATGTTTGTGCAGTTTGCGAAGTGTGCATCTGTCAAGTTATTTTACATGTTTAAACTGCTTAATGTGCAGATTTGAACATGCATTTGTAGTGCACAAAGTTGCTTGTGTATTATATATTTGTAACAGTTTTTCTTTAAACATATTGCAAAGAAAGACTGATAAGAGGCTAAATAACAGCTCAGGTTTGTCTGGGAGCATCCTCCACTATCCTCATGGTACGTCACAGTCTGCAGACCCTTCCAGTCGTCTCCCTGAGCAACCAGTCATGCACCCTGTAGGAGGATTTAAAGTTGAAAAACCATTGCCTTGGGCAAGCACAGTGACCTGAGCATGAGCTGGAGGCAGATAGGCATATCTTTTTTTTATCTGTTACCCTTAGCAACACCAATCATACTATCCCACTGTCTGCACCTACTGAGGAGACAAAAACAAGACCGCCCCTGAGCCATGAGTTTGTATTAACCTGACAGAATTTCTTTATCCTCTTTCCTTCAGTCACAGTGATGTTCTTACCATTTCTGTACCATCTCTACGATTTCATTTGTCTTTATTAGTTTAATGTCTGTTTGCATTTCCTATTTGTGCATCCTTCTTTTACATTACATACAAATGATGTCAACAATTCTGCATAAAATCATATGATAAACAGAACAAATTTTGCTTAGGAAAAATTCCCCTGCTATCTAGCTGATCAGTGGTTGGGCAACTCATGAGTAAGACAAACCATCATTCAGTGATCTGACTCACTTTAATAGGCATTACAGTCTTTAGAGCTCACCGCTATCCAATTAAGCTCAGCTCTTCTCCAACAAGCTCCTGAAAGCGTGATCAGTGCATACCAAAAAAGAACGAAGAATGGAAGACCGTTACTGCCAAAGACAAAAGTCCATTCTGCTAAGAGTGGGCTTTGTGAGAGAACGCTCCCTGAAACAAGCTATGCAAAGACAGAGGACAATCAAATACCAGACAACACAACAGCGTAGGAAACAAGAGGGTGCACAGACTACCACATCTACTATGCATGAAGGACAGAGGGGGAGAGAGGACACAGACCACTGTGCAGAGCGACAACAATGTGTTCTGTACATACAACATGCAGGTGCTTTATGCCAACAAACAGTGCATGTACAGTATTTTTTTTAAATAAAAAAAACAAATGTAGGCGAGACAAACCAAGACAAAAAAAAAGGCAGGAATGCAGACAAATGGTAGAAGAAGAAGTAGGAAGAGGCAGAACGAGCAAGATAGCAAGAGACAAGAGGACAATGGCAAAAATAATGAAATGAGAAAGAGGGTGACCTTAACCAGCCACTTGTCAGACTGTAAACGTGCATGCACACACTGAGACACTTACATATACATTGACACAAAAATACCTATAAAACCAAACGAGTGTGTGTTTGCACAGCAGTGCTCTCTGTTTCATTACAGGCCCATTCCCCCCCCCCCAACTAATACCCAGACAGAAGCTGGTGATAAGGAATGTACACACTCTCCTCAGTACACAACATCTCATTTGAGCAGAGGAAATTGGAAAGAAAAGGAGAAAGGAGGAGAGCAAAGAGGTGAGAGGGACAGCAGATGAGGGGTAAAGGGACTGTGTGGAGAAGAGGAGGACAGCAACATCGAATAAATGTTCACCAGAGAACAGATAAGGCCTGTGAGCTTCTGAAAAAGGAAAGAATTTGAGAATGAGTGAAGGAATGAGGCAGGAAAAGCACCATTCTTGAAAAGAAAGGGGTGGAAGAGGGATGGAGAGCAGACAGACTACGAGACAGAGGTAAGAGGACATGCCGAGGGATGCAGAATAGAAGATGTATGCACCTCACAGGCCTCTTATATTTTCCAGCATCAGGATGAAAAGGGGATGAAATTCTGCAAAAAGAAAGTTTGACGGTTTGCTAAAGACACCAACTACAGGTATGCTTGTATAGGGTGCATCGTAAATCCATGTTGCAGCAGCTTTTGCCTTACTTGCATCTGTTTCTTAATTAACATGCTCGCTGAAGATTTAAAGAAAGACACAAGGTTATGATGTGGGAGAAAGGAGAGAGGAAATATGATTTAAGAGAATGAAGATGTTGTTCCGTCTGTTCTGGCATCTGATTTGATGTCTCTGATGATGGCAGCACAGCAGGATCTGTCTGTTGGATTTCCTCTCTTTTTCTATTTAACCATTTAAGCACCAGCCAAATACTAATTAGGGTGCATATTCCCAGCTGTCCAGTGTGTTTGTATGACTGCTGAAGAATAATCAAACATAAACCAAAGGACGATGTAGTGTTGCACTTATAGATCAATCAAGCTGCAATTCTGCTACTCCAAATCAATTTCCAATAAAGGCTCTTCTATCTTTACTCAAGCTTATACACGATCCCCCACGGCTCCCTCATGCTCCTCGCATTTATGCAATGAAAGGGATGTGACACCAACTACTTAAGGCTGAAGTGAGGGTCAAAGAAAAAGCAAGTAGGAATGAGGCAAACGGAGCAGCAAAAATGCACATGACACATTGCTCAAGACAACAGGCCAGTAGTGCTCACACTTCAGCCTGTACAGAGGGAGGGGGGGCACAAGAAAAACAATGGAGAGTGGTATGACAATATTACTTGGAATGTAAAATAAAATTGCAATGGGCTGTGTCAGGGCAAATGACTAATTCCAAAATCCTACCAGGAACACAGTGGCTTCTGGGTAAGAAGATCACAGATATTACTCACTGCAGCACATACAGCCATAAGGAGCTCTGTTGGGATCATGTTCACCCATGCAAACAGGGCTAAACAACTGAGGGGTACAGCAAATGCATGCACTGCAGGGTCCCTGCTGTGGGCATGCAAACATACATCATGATACAGTAGGAAAGAGAGAAACAAGCATGCAAGTAGAGAAACGTTTCAGATAAAGTGTGCTACATATTTCAACTAAAGCGAAGATCAATAATGACCCAAGACAATTGCCTCCTAATATGTTTTGCTTTAAGTTTGCAAAAAAAAAACATAAACTGTTGTGTTTGCTACATACAGCTGTGGAAAATTCAATCAAAACAGCTTTTGTGATTAAACCATTTGCTGTGAATAAATAAAACCGGGCCATATAGCTTTGAAAATGTTCCATCTCCATCATTAGCAGCCTTCGCCCTTCTGCTCCCTCTCAGTGAAGCATCCATCACAGGGCCTAATGGTGGGCCGATACTGTCAAACGTGCACTTCTCAGGATGAATGGAGCACCTCCTTGTGAACCCTGACCATGCAAGCGCTTGACACCAAAAAACCAGGTTAACTTCTCTGGAGATGAAGAGGCCTGATGTTCACGGATGCAGACAGAGACATATGCAAACAAGCCGACATGGAAGCAAATGTGCGCATGCGGTTCACCTGTGTAGTCATTTACAACCCACTGCATGCCTGAGATGAAAAACGCACTGGAGGTAATTGCTAAATCTGGAATCAAACCAAATGGCAAAGTGATTTCTCTCAGTAATTTTCTGTTCATGCACAACTGACCCTCTGGTGAGGCTCCCACCCATCTAAATGTCCTTCACAATGAAACGAAGACAGGAGGAAGAAAAAGAAAGATAACATCTTATTGAAATGCCTTCAGACAATCAAGAAGAGAAGATGTACCGTTATTATCAGACAACCCTGGGGCATGATTACTGTCTGAGCCAGCCAATTACACTGAAGCGATGATTCGCTGATTCCCTCTGTGTTTCCTCAGCCAGCTGTAAAGACAACAACTGGCCAGATGATCCTAGCACACTGGCAGGGCTGATTAAAGAGGCAAAAGAAAGAAGAGAGACTAAAGAAAAGACTGAGAAAAAGGTCAAATCATTTGTCTAACTCCTCAAACATATAAAAAAGAAAAGAGTAGGCATGTTTGTTATATAGGTTTTTGGAACTGCATCAATTAGACAATATAAAACAGGAGGGGGCAAACAGAGAGCTTGTTGTACTTGTGCAATGGGTAGATCTCAAAATAACAACATTATCACTTAGACCATTTCAATCAAGCTTGCAGTTGGGAATGAATAGATGAAAACGAAGAAGAGGTGCAGGCTGCATGTAAGACACAGATGGCTGGCAGGCAGACACAATTTCAGGTAACATGCTGCCATTCACAAACACACACAAAAGAGCTCTGGAGAGAGCCTTGAGAGATTCGGTCTAATCCTGCTCTAACTCTCACGGTGCCACTCAAACTATTTGTTTAGCCATGAAAGTATGGACGATCTCCATAAACTGAGGTGGAAGTGTAGAAGGGTCAGCCTTTCTATGTTTACATCTGAGTGGGTAAAGAGATCCCAGAAGGCTGCTGTTATATGCACTGGTGTTTAAGTTCTTTTTAATTATTTACATTGTGTAAAACACATACTTTTTGTTTGTTTTTTCTATTTATGTGTGTTTATTAATAATAACTACTTCAAAGAGGATTGTGCTGCATAACCCAAGATAAAGCAGATACATCTGTGTGCCTGTGCAAAACACGAGGACACATTATCATCAATATGCTACTTAATGGGGCAAAAGTCATTAAACACAAGCTTGGTTACATTAAAATTGTATCAATAATGAGTCCCTTGTCAAGTGGTGTACATAAAATGGGAAAATCATTGTCAAAAACAGGGATTGAGACATGATGTCATGTTTTACCATTAACAGGAATTTAGTTTAGCTTTTACTATCCACAGTGTTTGTTTCAGGTTCATTGCTCTATAAAAGTCAGTTTTCTGACTTTCTGGTGTCCTTCAAAAAATATCCACTATCCAGCATTTTAGCCAAAAGCTAATAACTAATAACACATTCATCAGATACGCCTGTTGTACTTGGTAGAAAACAGACGAGATAAACGGGAGGAGATGCCGTCCTGAAAAGTTCATTCAGACTTCAGAATCTAAAAAATCAATTAATTAATTTGTCAAAGTAAATTAAAAAACCAGCCCAGGAACAATACAGATCATTTTAAATTCAGCAAAAATAAATAAATAAATAAAATACTGGGTTTACAAATTGTTTCATGGGGGTTTAAAAATTCAAAAATGAATTAATTCTACTTGAAAAAAGCACACACCGGATGTTAAAGTTTTATGACAAATTTTCAGGTAGCAAACAGGGCTGTTCAACAAATTCAAGTCTAAGTAGCTTTTGGAAAAAACACTGAGGCCTTCTACAGAAGATTGAGACTCTCCAAAGAACCTTCATATCCATGGACTTTAATGGCTTTTTTCTCGAGTTGCAGGTAAGGATGCAAAACTCTGCAGCAACCAGCTAGAACGTGTACATAGGCCATTGTTTACTGATTTTTGCTTGTTGGTTTTTGTCTTCTTGGGGTTTTGGGAGGGTAACAGTGGGATATTTTATGAGTTCATGTACCAGGCCAATCAACAAGTACTCATGCCGTCAGCACCGATAGTCCTAATGGTATGAGAAGGTTTCCCACAAGCTGGGAAAGTAGCCAATATGAGATAAGGAGCACAACAAAGGACCCTACAAACTAATTTGTATGACCGACCATCACCACAAGTCTTGCAGAACAGACAAAAAAGAGGGAGCACTTCCTCTTAAACTAAAACTAAAAAGAAACTCCAGCAGATTAAATTTACCTTATTTCAACCTTTTACATTACAAGACCTGTCAGGCACAAATTCCCAACCAAGGCTTTCCTTTAAAGAAAATATAAAGGCCTTGTCTAGAAATGCACAGGGGACAAGAATATGGAGAAATCTAAGGATTTGCACTGATATAGCTACATTAGTTAAGTCTCAGGAAGCTTGGTTTGTAGAAAAAAAACAAAAAACAGATACTCTGAGTAAAAGGAGACACTTTAGATGTCCTGACAATAACTTTGTGAAGCAGTAAAAGACTAAAAGAAGAGACAATAGAAACAAAATCAAGCCCTTGAGTCTTTTAGTGCAGACTTTATATCCAACACCCCTGTAATTATATGATAAGTGTTTCATTGTGTTGTTTTTTTTGTTTCTAGTTGTTCCTTGTGTTTGTCGCCATCATACAGCCCCAGCCCGGAGTTAATGATGTCTCCAATTCCTACATTAGAGATGGGCCGATGCTTTACTTTCAAGATTACAGACAGACAATAAGATCCTGAGCCACTCTGATTCCCTGCTACCATGGGTCAGGGTTAAGTAATTGGCTTGGCACAGACTGCTCACCTATACAAAGCTGTGGGGTGAACCTAAACGGGCAATTGGCTACGCATACTGTAATGTCACTACAAATCTCAGCATTTTTTAAGCAAAATTCACTTATCACAGTATATATAAAAAATATATACCCAGGAGATCCATACATTTTTGCACATCAGACATCAAATTGGCCAAGTTTGACTCTTGTTGGCAGGGTTTCATTTAACGCTTTGCTCCCCTCTGAATTGCTGCTCATCTGAGTTAAAAGGCATCGATTTCCACACCACCTCCGCAGAAAACGAAGAATGAAAAAAGTGTCACATGCAGAAACAAGTCTCCATTGATTCCCCAATGACAGAAAAAGAAACCTTGGCATGTATGGCCAGACAAAAGGACAGTTAGATCCTTCCTCTCATGATGAGGGTTACTAATCAACTTGACAAGCCACAAAGCGCATCAGCTGAAACACAGGATCCAATATTCTCAACATGTGTGTGCGCGAAATGCTGACACCGCTCCAAAGCTAGAACTGTACACACTTTACATCATCCTGCATCTAACCAGGGTTTTAACAGATTATGATTTAATTTATAAAAGTAATCCAAAAGTGGACCAGCACAGCTGTTACGGCACAAAAGGTAGACTTCCTGAATAGTGTGTATCAAAGTATCTATTAAAGGGGAACGATGATGTGCAAGCTCTGAGTGCAGGAGCTCCTAAATTGTTTATCGGATTTGTAATCTAATCCCCGGGCTTACGGCGATTTTTTAAAACTGGATTTTATCTCCTCCTCCATTCACCTCTGCCTATTCTTTTTTTTTTTTAATGAAAGAAATCTGTCAACATGGGTTTATCAATCATTTCTAACCAACTCATGTTAACAAGGGAGAGAGAGCGCATATGCCAACATCATATGGCAAAAGCCTCTGATCCGTTAACTATTATAATCCATTGATTATTAGCTTGGGTCATCAGATGATGAAGCAGTTTTTGCATATGTGTGTGTGTGTCTATAAGTAAACACATCATTCACACAGTGACATCTACAGTTTCTTCATGGCATGCAGTTAATGTTTTTTCTTTGATCGTTTAATATCTGGTGCATCTTTTTTAATTTGTAAAAAGTACAAATAAAGTTTTTCCTGTTTTTTTTCTTCAGGCTAAAAATGTTTGTCAAAGTTATTTATGTACAATGTTTTGGGTTTTTTTTAACAGATGATTGTTAAACTATAATAATAATTTAATAAAATCATCTTGTAGGAGGATGATTGTAGTTTTGAGAAACTTTATCTGCAGGTTCACATCAAAAGATCTTCTCTAAAATAAAAAAGGAAACTTTTGTGTCACAAACGAAAGGTCAAACAGCCTCAACACCAGCTGGCCTTCACGCACAGGACAGCATCCAGACATGTGGAGGAGGACCAGAAACCCCTGCTTCATCTGTAACAGTCATTATAGCTTTGTACTAAATTGTTGATGACCAGGAGGAAGACACAGATGCAGGTGACTATTTTCTTAAACAGCCCTTAGAAGCCTAAAGCAGCACATGAGACATCACCAGCAAGGTTTTCCAACAATACAAAAACAGTCATATTTGCACACAGATCAGCATGGTTTCAGTTTTTTTTTTTTTTTTTAGAACACACACAGTTTGATAAACTTATTTTACAAAAACTAATAAGAAACAAAGTAGTATGGGGTCAATATGCAAAAGAAAAAAATACTTCTAGTTTTAATTTTAACAATACTGTATTACTTTTTTCTCCTGTTCCACATTAAACCAAAGCAAGTCCATTTGTCACATAAATTCTTACCACTGTGTATTAGTAAATGAGCTTACCCTGCTAGCCCCCACTGACAGTATTCATAGCAGAATTACTGAACGCAGCAGGATTTTCAAATAGGACTTCTCATATCTAAACACAAAGGTCAGAAATAATTTGGCTCTATGGTTTTGGGTTTTAACAATCCTTCTTTTGATCTCTTCTTTTGTCATTTTATGCATTTATTAAAGCCAATGTCAAAGCTATTTTATTATATCACACTTGGGTTCATAGTTTAATATTAAATAAAAGTGCAGCCAACAAAAGTACTATGACGGACATGTCATTGTCCCATTGTACTATACTCCCGGTCCTCAGTTACATCAGAGTTTCCTTCCTCTGGCGCATGCTGTGTTGCTGTGCCACCCAATGTGTGGGGGGAGGAGTGACAGCAAAGGGCCACAGAGGCCAAACCCAGCGGGGAAATCAGAGCTCTCTCTCTTTGTGTGATTCAATATCACGCTTGTGTACCCATGAATGAATGCCAAGACATTTGAATTCAGAGCCAAGGAACAAGCCACTGCCACGTACGGTTTTAACGAGGACCAGACTGTTTGGGAGAGCCGTGGTGCGTTTGAAGACGCATCTTCATAGACAAACACACGCACTCATGAGAAAGAGAATTCTAAAAAAATGCAAATTGTGGCCTAAATGAAAAACAAGAGTAGAGTGGAAACAAACCCTAAATGCTGCAGGTGCATTAAAAAAAAAAAAACAAGAAAAAGGATGGCTTATGCCATCAATGGAGGCAAAAGAAAAAACCTTTTTAGGTTTAGAAAGCTGAAGACCTTGAGCCAGTCAGTCCAGAACTTTAAGTGACTGCCAGAACGTTGCCTTATGTGAAAGAGTTTTTAAACTCCACTTTCTTCTGCATTCAAAACAGCCTGCTGCACAAAACCTCTACTCCTTCAGCTCACTCTCACTGACATGCCCACACGTCAACGCGCATATCCGTCTGTCCTCCTGCTGCTTTGGGCTTGGCAAGCGAATACGAGAGTGGACTTGTGAATTATGAAATTGGATTATGAGATGGGGAATTCACTGAGCCCCATATTGTCTGTCAGATACGCCAGAGAATATTGGGAAGGGAGAATATATTATTTCGGAAAAAGAAATTGAACAGCTATTCCACTGATGTGCTGGAGAATAGAGTAAGTGGACACTTAATGGGGTAGCAAAACAAAGAGGAGATCCTCAGGAAAAGTAGCCACAGTTAACAGAAAACATTAAAAGAATGAACTCTAATGAGCAGGTAGGTTTGTGTTTATATGGATAGTGTTTATTCTTTTGTGTGATTATTTTTTAAGAATCCACAGGCATGGCTGGATGCACAGTTGTATAAGACTGACCTTCTTTTATGGGTGAAATAATTGTAAAAGGAATTGCAAAGTGTAGCAATAGAATACGCCTCTTTATGGTCAGAGTTGCATCGGTGTCAGAAGCGGCTTTTAGGGCTTTAACATTTACCCATTTACCCAAATTTGCCCCTCCACATCGAGAGGAGCCAAATGAAGTGGCTTGTGCATCTGGTTAGGATTCTTCCTGGGCACATCCCTGGGGAAGCTTCCTGGGCACGTCCCACCAGGAGGAGGCCCACGGGAAGACCCAGGACACACTGGAGAGACTATGACTATTGGCTGGGAAGGCCTCAGGATTCCCTCAGGGGAACTTTAAGAAATGGCCCAGTAGAGTGAAGTCTATAGGCCTCTCTGCTAAGGCCATTGCCCCCGCAACCTGACTCTGAATAAGCAGTGCAGAATGGATAGATTGATGGCATTTACCCAAATAAGTAAACATACTAAATACATCCAATTTTATTAGAAAAAAAAACACTTTAATTGCAAGATTTCACAAGCTGGCTACAACCGTACCCTGATGTCTATGAAGAGAAATAGCAGTAACTGCATGATTGCGTGTGTATATCAACACAGCATTAAAGGCTGGAGGAGTCTGCCAGGCCCCGAAGCCCTCCGACACCCCAATCAGCCAAACTCTCAATTAGTTAATCAGGGACATTTAAAGAACAACAAATGCAGGGGCTGCTGGAAGATGAAACTGCAAGGGAACTACATTATAACAGTGTCACAGGGAAAGAGAGGAAAAAAGACAAGAAGGTGCTGTTCAGAAAGGTGGTTGACAGGGAACCGTCACATTTCTGAGACACTGAACATTCGAAATTCTGCACTATTGAAAGCATCAACATGTTAGCCACTACTTTACTTTTCCTCTTCTCTCGCATTTAAGTGGTCAAACTGAACAGCATGACAAGAAAAGAAAAAAAACTGCTGAAGGGATGAAGATGTTATTCATTTCATTAATGGGTCCGTAATCCAAAGTGTATGTATCCCCTCCGTTTCTGCTGTCACTCATATCAGGCAACATGCTCCTGTGGTTGGTTTCAGCAGGATGTTAAAGATTTTATAAAGAGTCTCCATTGGGAGGTGGACACGGGAAGGATAAGTAAATCTTTCTATGGTATGGGATGCTCTGACAGACATCTCAGTTGTACATCCAGATTTATTCTTCACATTCTCTGGAGGTGAAACAGTACACTGAGCTAAAGTACCCACTGTCACTCCAAAGCCTTTGTTGACAGCTGAGGGCAAAAGACAGAAAGTCCTCTAGCCTCCAAAGAGCTCTTCAAGATTCAGGGAGAATGGCAGGGTATAGACTCTGGCTCTTATTGTTAATCAGTTACAGGTGGGCGGTAGAAGGTTTTAAATGGGGATTAAGAACTGAGTGGAACAGGGACCCCATACAGAGATTCCCCTCACAGTTGGATTTAGTTTTCTCCCTTTAATTTGTCACCCATCTGTACTTTTATGCTAACCTGTTCTTCTTGCTTCTCATTCCCCTGGTGTTGGCAGTGTGATTGCACAGCTTAGGAAATCCTTTTCCTTTCAAGAGATGCTTACCGGAAATGTGAGAAAGAAAGGAGAGGAAATTAACTGAAGAGACTCCCTCGGTACCATGCACCTCTCAGTGACATGATTTCCCTTTAATGATTGAAGTTTACAACTATACCAGTGGGGCTAAATGAAACTTTCACCTGGATGACCAACTTTCTGCCCTGTACTGTTGTTTGGCTTCATAGCTCCTGAGCTGCAAGACATACTGCAATTCCTCAAACATGGAGCAGTTGGAGGCTGCCCTTCTGTTCTTTCTCTTGCACAGAGGTTGACAAAGAAAAACAGACACATGGGTTTGCCAGTTTTCTGCAGAGCAAGGTACTTCCATAAATATCTCGAGTGGTTTTCCATTTATCTATCCTTCCATGGGATTCTCCAGCATGAAGAACACAATTCAGGAGCTTAACTAGTGTTGTAACAAGATTGTGTAAATACAGACATCAATAAGAAGTCAAATTTCCAAGTAAGGATAGAAAGTATTTGCCCGAGTACACATAAAGCATTTGTAGATCAATTCTTTCTTAATGTAAGCAAACAATATAGCTGCCAATGGAAAGTGTTGTTAATAACAAAGCAAAAGGCTTCCCACTTCCATCGGAGCAAATGCATCATCATCAAAACATCAAACATAAAAAGAAGGACGCTGGATCAATCTATTCCGAGATGGTATTATCATGTAACATTTTCCTGTAAATCTCACTTACCTATTAAATTCGATTCACACCTTGGTGACCCCAAAGTATGGTTGTGTGTTTGTTTTGTTCTTCCCCTTTTCTTTTTAGTTTGTAGTCACTTCAAGCACCAAAAGATATGATCTTGGGCTTTTTCCCACCAACTACCCACCAATAGCCTACCAAATTATCTGGTACGATTTATATCAGGTAATGTTGCACCGCTCACTGTAGGTGAGATATTTCAATCCTACTTTCTGAAGCTTGTGTTCTGCTCTGACCTGAATAAAGAAGAGAAGCCGCTGAGGGCTGCAAGCTCATCTGAGCTAGTATGATGAGGTTGTAAAGCCAGATGTCCAGAGATGCTCAGTCAAGTACAAAAGAAAAAGAAGAAAAAAAAACACATAACGTTCGTGAGATGGTGGACAGGGAGTGAAGCAATGTTGGCCATTTTTAGCCTGACTTCTAATCCCGTCTCCACTTCATTCATCTTCTGAAGGCAAATGGGATGCTGCTTGTGCTGCGAGTTGGTGTGAGTACAGTATTATTGCGTGTATGCGTGCCACCATGCGTGTGTGTGAGTGTCTCAGTTCATAGGGACGAGGAACCAAACTCAACTGACTCATACAGCTGTGTGAGTCAACCTGCTGACAGCAGGATGTAGTGGTGGAGAGCCAATAAAAGCTTCAGGTGCTCTCACTGATATTTATATCCACAGACTGAGCCACACATAAACACATGCACACCAGACACTTCATATATCTGGCACTGTAATATGTGCAGCCAACATCTTTTTTTTTTTTGCATGTTCAGCAGGTTTCAGAGCTTTAAAAGCCGTGTATCACAATATAAACATAAACGTATTTTTCATGGCAGAAAAATTATTTTCTTTGAAAAGCAATTCATTCTAAACGGTGATGCTGCTTAACAAGTCTGTCGCTTTCTGAAACATCCTTAGCCGCCATTGAGCTTCTATAAAAGTGAGTCTCTCTCAGCAGCTGGAGCCTGATGATGTTTTTTTTTTTTTCCTTCAATTTGTCATGGTGCCTCCACAGCTCCTGCGCCTATTTTCCTCGCAGCTGGAAATATACAGGGCAAATGTGAATCCTTCCAGAGTTAGGTCCCCTACAGCTAAAATAGGGGGCACGCAAGCAAATTCAGCCCACATATATGTGTGTGTGTGTGTGTGTGTGTGTGTATATACAGCAACCCACAGGTGCGGAGTCCCGCAACCCTGGAAGGGAAAGAATCAAGGCGGCAAAACAGGAATCCCTACTAGCATATGAATGAGCACAAACTACTTGAATGAAGGGGGGAAATGGATAGAGCAGGGTGCCGGAGATCCTTACGGCCCCAGTACGTATAATATCCAAAGCAGAGGGACAACAGCCTGCAGCAAAACCACAGGTGCTGCATTCTTCAGAAACATAATAACATACAGACGGCATTCTCTCACAAACAGCAAGAGGTGAAGGGTGGAGGGGGGTGAGTGTTTCAGAGGGTGAGCTGCCTGCCTTAGCATCTTAGAATGGAAAAACGCTACATGCAGAGAGATCAAACCATAATTCAGCTCTGAGCAGGATGGAGAATACACACTGTGGTAAACAGAGTCAGCAGGCGCAGTTAGAGGTCAGTGGAGTTTGCTACAACTCCATAAATTCAAGCTGTGGATCCTCAGGGAATCCTTGATGACCCAGCTGATGATTATAATTTAAAGTGTTTGTTGAGGTCAAATGCTTCTGCTAAATACTGATACCGGCTATACAAAAAGCAAAACGCTACCTTAAGTGATCCAATAATAAGCAAATTGTACTAACAGCGATGTTTAATCTTCTCTTAAAGAAAAAACTAGATCCTCGAAGATATTATAAAGCATCTTAGCTATTCAGGAACTTCCTAAGGTCAAAAACTATTACAAGTAAGGAAAAGGGTTTTTAAGAGGCTTAAGAGTTTCTTACTCAAAAGGAGAACATGTCCTACAGTTATTCAACAGAAATATCCTTTATTGTGCAAAAAAAGTATCAGTAATAAAATAAAGTCTTAGCAGAGAATGAATTGAAGGATTCAGAAATGGTCCAACATTACATTCGAGTATGTTTTACCTTACAAGGTATCCGTCTTGTCATGCTCTCAGTCAGTGGTTTCTATTTATGTTTTTTATCTGAATGTAGGCAAACAATTTCCTGACAATTTCCTGACTGACCGGCATCCTCTCTAGTGTTCTAAAACAATAGATATTCCCTGCAGTTAAAGTCATTCATGAAGAAGCGTCTTTATTTTCCTCTTTTCTTCCACAGTAATTCTTGTTAGGACAACTAGTTCTTCTACTGAATTACGACGACTAGCGAGGTATAGTTGCCTACAGCGCTGCCCAGATGGAAACACTCTGCAGGCTAGTTCGTTAATGTCAAACCAGACGGCTGAAACCTGTCTGACTCAGGCTTTTCAAAAGATGGATTCTGATTTGCTACGCTAATCTAAGCTTCAATCACTCGTTCTGCCAGCAACTCAGGTCTTTCAATCCAGCATTGGTACAGATTCAGAATGCTTTTGGGGCCTGCAGGATTAATTTCTGATCCAATGCTTTCAGCAGACTATTGCCTCCATTCATGGTGCATTAAGACCACTTGACACATGTACAAGGATTAACTTTACCTCCTTCTGTTTCTTTTTGTGCTGCAAATTACACGTAAAACATACAAAGCTGAACAGCAACAACACAAAATAGAAAAAGCAAGGGGGACGAGGGGACAAAATGAAATGAATCTCCACACTGTGCAATTCGTCCAAGTAAACATTATTCCGCTGATAAAAGAAGAAATAAATTCTATCAACAGAAGCTCGCTGAAGAAGGCCTTCACCTGCACTGAATGGATGTGTCTCAATCTGATCAAGGGGATAAGGAGAATCCACTTCAGCCTGTGACAACTCCATTTGTATGGGCAAAACCCCGGCTCAACGGCAAGGACGCTTTCCTGATTGGAAGATTCTTTTATTCAGAGCCCCAGCAAGTGTTCAGGGCACTCATAGAAAAACAAATTACTCTCTTATGTCTCTGCTTTCTATATGTGCATGTGAGAGTTTGAATTTCATCCTGCAAATGTGTGGGCTGGAAGGAGATTAGTATGAAGAGGCACTCTAATCAGCATTCCTTCAATGCAAAGCAAAAGGAGAATGAGATGGAGAGGGAGAGACAAGGTCTACTCTGTGTTATCACGCTGCACTAACCACATTTGCAGAGAAGCCAAATCCCACTATCACTTGCACCATCGCTAACATGAGCTTTTTAAGCGGAAAGGTAGAAAAAACTGTCGCATAAGAAAGTCTTTTTCCTCCCCCAATTTATTAACAGCAGTCACACACAAAAACAGAGAAAATATCCAGTAAAACTCGATAAGGATCACTACACCATGATGGTAAATTAGTGTTAAAACACACCCTCATCGCTGCTGCTAGGGATCCTTTTGACACCCGTTGTATTCGCAGCATACTGTCAGCAGTAGTTTTAACAAAATTCTGATAAAGGCCTTTGTGCATTTGTGACAAGCTGCTACAGCTATTAACATTCACTTGGTGGGCAGTTTCTGTAATGGCTAATTAATTTGGCATTTGAAAGAGTGGAAAATGAATGCTTGCATGGGCGCACTTTTTAACTTTATGGTTAGGTTTGATTCTGTCTACATGAGCACAGAGTGATGTTTTGTGGTGGCTGTACTGGAGAACTGTTACAGCACATGAAGCTCCAAAATGGCTCGCTTCAAAAACGGGGATGACGGCTAAAGCGGAATGCTGCAGTTCACAGTCTGAGGGAGACTAAATGAGGTAGTCCTGCTTTGCTTCAAGGTTTATAGACATTATAACCAGAAACATTTAGTTTTAATCAACCAATAAGCTTGAGATAACACTTTGATCTACTTCTCTACGCTAGCTGACCTCCTCCTTGGTCAAAACATGGTATAAGAACGCATGTTATCTCAGTGATGATTAAAGAATAAGGTCAGATGTTGTTGCCGTAACTACTGGGAGTTTTAATTGATCACCATGATACATGAAGTAGTGGCTGAGGTGCTAAAAACAGTTGAAAACTCACAAAGGTTGACTTGGAATATGCATCACAAGTTTAATATCTAATATTTGTCTCAGGATTTAGCGTGAGCCCAAAAAATCCCAAGACCAACCGAAAGAGCTGGAGAGACAGAAACCCAACAGGAAGTCATTCATTTTTAATTCACTGTGCAAAGCTGGCACAGTTGGCTATTTACAGGCCTTGTACTTCAACAAACTCCTCACAGAAACTTTTCTAAAGATCTCTGCAATGAAATTGGGAAGTTTTGTCTTTTAATTGAGCGATGTTTCTATGGTGACATGGCTAAATATAGCTAAAGTCATAATAAGAGACAGTATGACTGTAACTGAAGTAACAAGAATTCTGCCTAAATGAAATCCGTTTTTACATTAAATCTGTAGTGTTTGTTTTAAGAACTACAGCAGCCATAATTATTGAATGTTCCCTTAGGTCACACAGAAAACACAGGAGGTGATATATTATGCTTTTTGTGCAAGATCTAATAAAAATCCAGGCCTGGAGATGTCTACAATACAATTCGACAATAAAACCTTGTACGTACGGTATCGCATCCCGTTGTGCACAGAGAAACGAACCCTCCATAATGCCGCTTTAATTGTTAGGATTAACTCAAGAACAGCATATAAAAATAATATTTATTCTCCTTTGCCCATTTCTTTTTATGTTGTAAAAACTTTAATGCAGTAATCTGACAGCAGATGCACATAATGCATCTGCTGCTTGTTTTCATGCCTTTTGTTTTCATGCAAGAGAGTTAAGCAAGCAAGCGTTTGTATTACAGAGCTGACTGCACGATTTTTCACGCACAGAGCAGTAAAACCTGATCTCTGGGTCAATATGAGCCGTGTGCCAATTCATCTTACATCCAAAAACACACACGCAATCTTGTTTAAATTGGGAAACCATCTATCTTATTTTTCCCTTGTCTCTATACACATGTGCATGTTATGCACACAGGATGTTACAATCTATCTCGCCATTTAATAAACCTGCTTCAAATGCAGCACTTCACAAGTCTGTGTTCTCTATTCCATATACACATGGCCTTGACTGTTTTCTCCCAGTCCTCTGTGCTTCACAACATGATTACAAGTTCAGAAACCAGTGCAAGACTCAAGTGGTATAGCCTTCAGGTCACTGCCAGTCCTCCATATCCTCCCCAGCAAGGTAAAAACACCTCATTTCCACTAGCCGGGCAGGTAGTGGTAGCATTCAGGGTTTGACAGAGAGATAATAGAGTTGAATCCCTCTGATCGGCTGAGGAAGGTGAAACCCCGAGTGAAAAGCTTGTGTTTGTCCCACATCTCATTTATAGATGTAAAAAAAAAAAAGAAGAGGAAGAAATTAATGTAAAACCAAAGGGTGAGATAGATGTACTATTACATGAAGGAAAAAAAGAGACTGAGAAGTAGAACGATAAAAAAAGGGAGGGGGAAGCAGCATAGAGATGAGAGATAGGAGGAGGGAGGAGGGGATGGAAGAAAGCATGGTGACATTAGACGTACAATGCTCTCTCTGTGAAACAGGCTTTTAAGAATGTCATCTGTGTGCTATTGTGCAAATGAGGCCATGAAGCAGAAAACAAAGATGTGAATCTGCAACACCAAAGGAAACTCAAGACTACAGAGAGCATCTCTGTGTTTCAAGAGTTGAAAAAGATCCATTTCAACAGCTAGATTCTGGTTCTGAAATTACAGTAATGTGGTTTGTTGCTGACCATTTGCACGATTTTGTCTCATATCTTTTCATTTCCGTTTGTATTTATTGTTGCGTTTGACATGATATCCTTATAAAGGGAAAACCTGAAGCACTTTCACTACTGATAACAAAACAAATTATATATAAGTCTCAGCAGGACTTCTTTTCCAGGTGAATTTATGGTAGCTCCCTTTTCTGTAGATGGCAGCACTCACAGGAAGGATAAACTGGCCGATATACTGTGTATGAGATAAAGCCAACAGAAGCCAAGAGGATGAGCGCTGAGATTTAAAAGTGATTGTTGGGGATATGATGAGGGGGAAAAAAATACGAATTGTCCCAAACCCAGCCAGGTAATACAGACAGGCTGAATCTAAGTGGGCTTTCTGGGATGCCAGACCAAGGTGGAGACAATCTACCTGAAGCAGTTGAAGTTGTACCATCTAAAAGATGTTTTTCCCTCAAACCGGCTTCACTTTTTGCAGATATGTGCGGTTAAATGTGGTCAAATATTCATGGTGCAATATATTTAGTGAGGAACTGACTATAAACACATTATTTTTGTAAAAAAACAATTTTTTAAAAATAGAGGATTTTGCCAAAAATGTAAATTCTCAGCTGATTAATTTCCAAACAGAGATCTATAGCTTCCAACTGACATGTCCACCGATTGATACTGGCATGTAGGTCGTTTGTTCACACCCTTTAACAGGATCAATAATAAAGTACTCCCCATACTAACAGCAGGAGGGAAGTATGGCTCATATAAGGGACACTGTGTCAGAGTAGGAGTCATTTTCAAAATGTTCATCTATGAAGCAGCAAAGTCATGACAAGCAGGAAGGAAAGGGTGTTATGCAATATCCATTGTTGCACAACAACATCAGTAAAAATATATAATGCTCACTATACATCATCCCTATATCAGGGATGTAACAAAAGACAAATTCACTAAAACTTGCATTTAACTCGTTCAGACTATTTCAACAGGAATAAAAATAAATGCTCCAGAATACAGAAAAACATTGAATATCACAGAACAACCGACACATCTATTGATATAACCGTTCAGAGCAAGAAAACATGATACCTCCATCCTAGAAATGAACATCTTCTGCATTAGTGCCTCATTAGCTCAACCTTATCATGCATGCTCATAACTTGAGAATTAAACTTAAACAGTCTTAAGTAAAGTTAAACTTTGTTTAAGCATAAATGATCTCAGATGCAAATTAAACCAATGTTCAGTTTTTGGGGATGGAAGGGAAATTTCAAGAGGTATAAACAATAATTACAACCGGAAATCTGAGTAAAGAAGCAATTAACTGAAAAATAGTGATTGCTCGATGACAGCGGGAGACAGGAAGGAGTGACGGCAGCTTTACGGCACGTGATGCATCCCTGAAAATATCATACAGAGTCAGCAGCCAAAGAAAAGCTGAACTAATTAAGAGAAATGTAACAGAACAGTGCATGATCATTAACACAGAACCAGGAAGAGGACTAGATGATACCCAGAGAGACTGTAGCTAACTGCAAGTCTCTTTTCAGTTTTCCTTATTTTGGGGGTGTTGATTAGTGGTTGCAAAGCATGCTGGTAAAAGCTAAGGAGTTCATTAGATACTTCATGCACGGTGACGGTAACTTCACTTAATATACAAAGCCTAAATACGAAGTGATTATTTATATCTGCACCAGAATGACAAAGCAAATGCCCCAGAATCAAAGAACCGGTACATAATTCCCATTACTGGCAAATAAATCGGCCAAATTTCATGAATTGGTCGATCTCCAATTCCTACAATCATTTAACTGTGAGCTCATATTTGTTTACTCGTTACTTGCCTCTCCCTTTGTGACCGCGTGCTGGCTTCCACTAAAACCTCCTCTTCAGTTTGCAACAACTCCCAAAACCTATTCCCACATGAAAGAATTAAAAGTTGTAAGCAACTCTAAGCTGAATCAGCGGTCTTTCGTGTAGAAAAATAATAATAAGAATTTATGTATGGTACAGTAAATACCAAGCCAAAAATGTAATTAGAGAAGAGTTGTTAAAAAATTCAGTACACACTACTGAGACTCTGCTCAAAGCTGAAATGCAAAGTTATACAAACACAAATAGAGCTCCAGAGTAAACTGGAAACTTTTTCTCTTGAATACCTTTCCCCATGACTGGCCACAACAGAAAAAAAGGGAACAGTGTTCGAGCGCCCTCAGAGAGCGATGCTGCTCTCCTTCACAAAGCGGCTCACATGGTAATCAAGCCGGCGAGGAGGCCTCTGAGACGCAAAACAAAAGAATGACAAACTACAGCCCCTGTCCTCTCTTTCTCTTGCTTTTTGTCTCCAGCAATACTTCCGAACACTTTGTGTGGAGAAATTTGATCAATTTAGAGACATCCAGAGGTAGGGGGAAGAAGAAAAGGGAGATTTGATTTTCAAAAAGTGGAATATATCCCACTATCTCACAACTAAGCGACATGAAAAAAGAAAGGATTTTACACTTGGACGGTGTCAGCAGGGGGGCTTCCTCACATCAACTGTAGAAGAGCAGGGGACCTCATTCTCACTAATATCACATTCTTTGGTTGCAATCATTTTAGACGAATAGAAAAAAAATATAAAAAGCAAGATTTTGTTTCATCTAAATGGCAGCGAGACGAATGCGTAAAAGCGCTTAAAAGTCAATGTGGAGAAAAGCTCAAACTCTTCCCCTCGCTTTATTCGGCAGGCTTTCATAAATGAGACGAATTCCTATCCCACCTACGGCTCAACAAACGCGTAAATATTCATAAGCGTATATTGAATAGTAAGAATGTGAAATCAAAAGAAAGTAAGAGGCAAAAGGGGGAGAAAAAAAACTGGAAACAACAGGGAGAGATGCGCTCAGGGACGGGCAAGTTTCGGTCAATTTTCTCTCTTATATCAAGCATTTCCTCGTTCGTGGCTTTTCAGAAGCTCTGTTGGAAAAAAAAGTGGGGGAAAAAAATCCACAAAGCTGATTACAATGCAACCAACACCTCTGTCTGTAAGAAGTCAGCCTCTTCTGTCTCTGAGGTTTATCTGTCCCTCTCCTCTGATCTTCTCACTGTCTTTGTTGCAAGCCCAGCATAGCCTTCAGGAGAGGTGACCTTTTCCATTAACTACCACTTCAGAAAGCTCATTCTGAGCAGCAGGGAGCATGCAGACACACTCTTTGATGATTGATTGAAATCCTGCAAGGTCTGGATCACTTACTGTAAGGCAACACCAGAGCTGATACAGCCCAGTGCTGCATAGAAACCCTATGAAAGAAAATCCCTCTGCAGAGGTGGGGAGTAAAGAGCGGAACCGCACCGGAGTACGAGGAAACTGACAAATCCCATCATGACAGGGATCGCAATCGTCTACAGTCGATACTCCCGCCTGACTTCTGTCTCTTTGGCTCTTGCTCTTCTTTCTTTTCACTTCATAAAACCACAAACTCATTCGCTCTGCTTTCCGACTCGCACTCCGCTCCTCTGAGTTTCCCAGCAGTCTCCGAGTAAATTGTCCAAACTGTGAGGGTTTTTATGAGTCTCTGCTGAGGAAATTGGTCTTAATTCAATCTTAATGGTGTTGTTTAACAATGTGATTACCACATTATTAGACATCCTGCTGCAGCAACACCTGAGCAGCTTTTCCACAGATAACTCTGTGTGATGTGCGCACGGCTCCGTGTACGATACCGGCAGATTACGCTGGCTGCGCGCCCCGCTCCAAGTGCTGGGGGGGTTATCACGAGTCACAGCCACATCCTCTCCCGATGCATCCTGCTGCATGTCCCACCTGTTGCGTGAAAAGGGTGTCCTTCTTCTGCCCGTCGCTCCTCCCCGAATGTTCATGGCGAGCGTGCCAGCGGGCAGACAGTGCCGTCATTCAGCTGCTTCCTCTTCTGCTCGGTTAAACACTGGGCCTAAAGTGCAGACGGCAGCGAGAACGGGAAGGTGTGCTCTCGCAGACACATGCAAACTAAAAAAAAAAGGGGGGGAAAAAAAACATCACACAGAAACATGTGCTCTGTTTCACACAAACTCTCTCTTGTTTCACTTGCTTACTCTCACACATTTACAGACAAATCTCCTGCGGCAAAGCTGTGGCACCGGGCCAGAGCTCTCATCTGCATGGGGCAGAGCTGGTACCTTGATGGTGGCTCGTTAGGCAGGCCAACACAAATTTCATTAACCTTGAGGTTAACACACTCTGGAGTTTTCTGGGGGGGGGGGGGGGGGGGGGGGGGGGGGGGGGGGGGGGGGGGGGGGGGGGGGGGGGGGGGGGGGG
>JBBBVU010000010.1:29298968-29309440 GCA_037177055.1 Atherinosoma microstoma
TGTGTGTGTGTGTGTGTGTGTGTGTGTGTGTGTGTGTGTGTGTGTGTGTGTGTGTGTGTGTGTGTGTGTGTTTAAACACTGTGTGTGGTGTTTGTTAGCCTTCTTGCCAGAAGGCTGATTCTAGTTGAGGTAAAGCTGACCAACAATGAGAAGCACAACGGCTAAAATTAGGAAGAATGGCATCGCAGGGCATGGTTGCCATGACAGCGAGCCAGTCTGCGGGTGTTGCTGCTGAGAAACAACATGCCAAATCCAACTTTATGCCAAACAAGCTACATCCAAGGTCTTTGAATATGAATATGTGAGTGGGTCGTGTGACTTTTCTCTCAGAAAATAATGATTCCGTCTCCGAGGTTTTCCTTTTTTATCCGTTTTATCTTCCGATGACTGGATATTCACACTTCATTGAAAACCTATGAATGCAACGGCATTGGCGAAATCCGGTCTAACCACTACATGCTCTTCTTCCATATGTTGTCTCCATGGGCAACCAAGCAACCAATCTGTCGAGGCCCCCGAGACTTCCCCTCTCAGACTTCTTTTTCCCTTCAGAGCGGTGATGATAGGAAGGCATTATGAGTTATTTTGCAAACACAGGCAACACATACGTGTGTTTATGTGGGGGCGGTTGAGTGTATGCACAAGTGTGTGCCTACACATGTGTAATCTTAGTTAATCAATAGAGGCTTGTATGTGGAGGCCAGCCTTCTCCTCCTCCTCCTCCTCCTCTTCAGTGGACCTGTTGATGCTGGGAAACAGGGAGGCTGCTGTACAACTGGGTGGCCACATAAATGTGGCACTCATCTAATATGCACCAAAGCGCCGCCTTCCAGCACACTTCCTCATTGAAATTCTGATTA
Source organism: Atherinosoma microstoma (assembly GCA_037177055.1). Lineage (NCBI taxonomy): Eukaryota > Metazoa > Chordata > Actinopteri > Atheriniformes > Atherinidae > Atherinosoma > Atherinosoma microstoma. The sequence goes on from JBBBVU010000010.1 coordinate 29,299,829, forward strand.
AAAAAGGCTCGTCTGCCAGATATGCATCAAGAAACTGTTTGATTATATCTTTTTGGCTCTCTTGAATATCATAGGTGCAACAAGTCCTTCCGTATTTAAGAACACTTTGCTTATTATCCCATCATTTCTTTCTTTAAATGCCCTTTTCATCATATCACTGATGAAAATGGGATGTCAGGAGGAACCTTTTCTTCCTCAAGCAAGCAAGCTTCACTGCATGGGAGCGGATTATAACTTTTAGAGTTTTAAAAAATTCTTTCTCTGCCCCAAGACTAGAGTCAAGATTTTAAATTCCTCACTTCACAAACTACTCTTCATATGTACTATCATCCTGGTTTTAGACACTTACACTTACTTATAGGTCTCACTCCATCTGCTATAAAATCATAGAAATGTGAGTGGGTTGCCCATCACTGTTCTACCACCAGTTTATCTCACAGCTCCATCTTGTCCTGAATAATTTAGCAAGAGAAAATGATGGCCCTTTCCAGCACAGCTGTGGCTGGCTTAGAGCTCTGAACGATGACAAATCTAAACCAAAATGGTTTGATGGTACTGCGATATGATTGATGCCTTTGCCTACCAACCACAGAGTGAAAAATTACTGCATTACTCCTGAATAATGACACATCTGCCAGCCTTTTTCGACTAAGTATGCAAACTGACGTTAATCATACATTTATTCATTCATTTTTCCATAGCGGCTACATCCTGCTCAGGGTTGTAGCTAGCCCAGCTTCTGCAGGGTGAGAGGTCGGGCGGGCGTAGAAACAAGCGAGACAAGCAACCATGCAAACTCGATTTGGAATCACCAGTTAACCTAACACGTGATTTCGGACCAACAGAGGCCCTGAAACCTGCTTTGGTCCCAGTGGTCTTTGTGAACTCCTTCCTGTTGACTTGGGCCCTTTGGCTGGTTTTTTGAGGCCATTTGTTCCAAACTTGGGATTTAAGATGGACAGTGATTTTAAATTGGACCGGCAAATCAGCTCTGTGGTGAAGTCCAGCTTTTTCCACATCAGACAACTGGCTAAGGTCAAACCTTTCCTTGCACAACGGCACTTTGAAACGGTAATCCATGCCTTCATTACATCTCGGCTGGATTACTGTAATGCACTTTATTTTGGGGTTAGCCAGTCGTCCCTCGCACGTCTCCAGTCGGTGCAAAACGCAGCCGCACACCTTCTAACTGGAGTACGTAAGAAGGAGCACATAAACCCCCCCATCCTGGCCTCCCTTCACTGGCTGCCCGTGCATTTTAGAGTACATTTTAAGATTCTTTAATTTGCTTTTAAATGTTTAAACGGTCTGGCCCCCCCTCACCTCTCTGAGCTTCTCCATCCCTACCATCCTGCTCGGTGCCTCAGGTCAGCTGACCTGCTGCTCCTGGAGGTACCGAGGTCCAAACGGGAGCTCAGAGGGGACAGAGCTTTTTCAATTGCTGCTCCAAAACTGTGGAATGAGCTTCCCCTCCACATCAGACAATCCACCTCACTGTTCACTTTTAAAACTCGTCTTAAAACCCATTTTCATTCCTTGGCTTTCAACCCGGCATGAGACTCTGCTTCTGTTTTAGTGTTTTATGGTTTGTTCGATTATTGGTTTTATTTGATTTTAAATAGTTTTTCTTGATTATTTTTTAATTGTTTTATTGTTTTTAAGTTGTTTTAAAAACAATAAAGCAATTATTTTATTAATCATTTTCACTGTTAATTGTTTTATTCCCTTGTGTTGCTGTGTTTATCTTGTACAGCACTTTGTTTCAGCTGAGATTGTTTTAAAGCGCTTTATAAGTAAAGTTGAGTTGAGTTGAGTTGAGTTGAGTTGAGTTGAGTTGAGTTGAGTTGAGTTGAGTTGAGTTGAGTTGAGATGTTTGGACATGCTTTTGCAGTTCCAACCACAGCACACCTGTACCATATAGTTTCTAATATATTAATAAAGTAAAAAGTCTTACAGCAGCTCACTTAAAATGAGCTAGTTGTCACTTTGAAGCTTGGTCAAGGCCAAAATAACTTTCCTTTCACTGACCCATCAGATTCTTAGCAAAGTTTAACCAAAGACCGTTTTCAAGACTGGACACCCACATCCTTATCTTCTTTTTTTTGTGACTCTATGTGAATGCATGCTTGCACATCGGATGCAGCCTCACTTGGGCAGGGTATGCCAAAATATTTATATTTCTCACAGTTCTCCTGATCAGAGGCCAGTGAGATATAATCTAACAGCCTGATCTGCTGGCTCAAGATGATCCGGCTGAAATAAGTCCAGTTTGCTCCAAAATAGGTGAAAATAGAAAAGGAAACTTGGCAAATTTTCATTCCATACCAAAACAATGGAAGGCTCAAGCCAAACATTTAATCTATTTTGACCTCACTCACACCAGCGCAAAGAACCAACAAAGATTTTTTTGTGTGACAGAAAAAACGCTCAGCCTGATGTGAATATTTACACTCTTCACACAGGCCCATTTTCAGTAATAGCTACATCTCACTTAGTAACCCTTCTTCCAAGAGACGACATGTTATTCATAAGAGGTTAAGTGAGTTGACCTGCTCAGATGCCTGCTAAATGGAAGACAGTCAATTAGAAACACAGGCCAGCACAGAACAGCATAACAACTTCCTTCCTCAGCAGACAAGTCCCAAAGACGAGCTGTCGGAGGAGAGCGGTAATGTCCAAAACACCGGTGTGTCACGTCTGCGCTTTTAGAGAACAAAAAGATTGCCGGGAAAGTCTGCGGTGGCATCGCAGCAGGGGTCAAAACGGTGCAAAATTCAAGGAAGACTGAGAGTGGCCATTTTTTACAAACAGTATGTCAGCAAACGATGTGGAAACATCAGCACCTGTGCCACGTAGCGAGATGCAACACAGCAGCACTACAATAAATTCAAACAGAAAAGGCTTATCATCTAAATTCCTTATCACTTTACTCAAAGACGGTCTTCAATATACACCCAGAGTATACTTTGCCGCCACAAACCCTTTATGGGATTCAGGACATCAGATACGAGCATGCAGTCTGCTGCTAGTAGAAGCTGAGAACACAACAAAATAGGTCCTATGTGTCAGTCGGGTACTTGTGAGGGTGCAGTGCACACTCTTTCACTCTTTCAAGGGCATCGTGATCATCGGATATCACCTTACAGTGACAGCTGCAGGAGATACAAGTACACCATCAGCCAGAGTTAAAAACCATAGTGAGGGGTTCAGCACATTACATCAGTCCTTTTCTGTAATTCACAACATTATCCGCTGCTCATAGAGGGGGCATGCAATCAAGCTTTTGGTAATAAGAAGCAAAAGAGCAGCAGGTGGAAATCTACCTCCTGTGTGCTGCCCACTCCCTTAATATTTGTCCAAAGCTGACGGGCATGCCCGAGACCTCTGAGGCCACTTTCATGAACGGCCCTTTGATTATTAATGCTGATGGCGAGGGCTTTTTCTTTTTTGACCTGGCCCTGGACCATGGTGTTCTTTACTTAGCATCGAGGAGAAAACTATAGTTAATTCATGAGACACGCACCCTCTGTTACTTCTTCAGGCAGTAATATCTGGTCCACCTCATCACACATGCAAGAATAACAAGTGAACATCTGTAGGGCTGTTGTTTTATGGAAAGATTTGTAATAAAACTTTAAACAACCAATTACACTAATATTTTTTGTGTCTGTGATGTGAACACCGACCTCGTCATATATATGATAATGCTGACTGTGGTAACTTTACAGTAGTTATATCAGTCTTATGCCATCACAACCCCCCAGATATGTCAGCTCAGTTCCTGCAGGAACTTGTTGGTGACTTTATTGCAATCTTACACTGGTTTATGTATAACTTGCTGCGGTTTCATCCCAGCATTCATAAAAATGGGCTTTTTAAAAGTCTCTCTTAATGTCTCCAGGTGCGAGTTAATTCGAGACTCCTAATGAAAAACTTTAAGTGAAGGTTATGAGATCAATAGAAAAGGTTTCTCAGAGGGAAAATCTACCTTTTCCGTAGTTGAAGTGCAGTTTGATGGTCTTGCCCTGGTTGATGTGCAGATAGGTGAACCACACGGCTGAGGTGAGCAGCACCAGCAGCAGAAGGAGCTTGAACTGCTTCCGGATCTTCTTCACGGGGAAGCGCAGCATCCTTGCTGCTGATACATCCTCCGGAGAGCCGCCCGGTAGATGGTTAAAAACGGGCCCGGGATCGCGGTCGTTCCGAGCACTGCGGAGTTGCGTTTGTGGCTCTTCGCGGCTGTGCTGACGGACCTGCTCTCCTCGTCACAGCAGCGACGGCATCCCAGGCAGCCTGCGTGTAAACAGGGAGTGTTCACTTCAGCCCCGAGGCGCGTCTCATCCCCCCACATCTACGGCGTGACAGCAGCGTCAAAGTCGTCGTATCCTCAGATTTGGGGATGTGAACACCTCTGAGGTAGGCATTGCTTGTGGACTTTGAGCTGGTTTTACTTTGTGAGATTTAAAACCGGCTTCCTCGTTGGAGTTTTGCAGCAGGGAAAAGGCTACAGATCAAAAGCTGTTAAGTTCTGTTAGGAGTGTGACCTCGGAGGGTACAAAATAGCACTCTAGCGATAATCTACACAAATCCCCTGCAGCTCAAGCCCTCGCTGACACCGCGACGCTGATTATTTTATCGGCTACTCAAGGATCATCCCCGCTGGCCATGGGGTTTAGCGCAAAGTATCAAAGAGGAGCAAAAGGAGAAATTTACTTTCCATGTGGAGAGATGGCCGGGCGGATCGCTTCCGCCGATGGATGAGTTAATCTTTCCAAATAAGAGGAAATTTAATTAAGGGGAGGGCATCAGTGAAATGTCGCCGGTGAAACCTTTTGAGGGAGTGTGAATGGACCCTGATCAGGGAAAAGGTTAAGGGACCAATCAGGCAAATGTCACAGGCTTTCTGTGCTCCATCTATTGTTACACAGCTGAGAGGAAGACTTCCAGCGAATGGTGGCTGATTCAGACGGAGCGCGTTTTTATCCAAGTCCAGGGAGAGGAGGGGCGATCAGCTGTCATCCTCATACTCGGGTGGGTTTGAAGCCCAGCGACGAGTAAATATTAAAGATGTAGGTTTAAACTGGGATTGCTTCCATGGCGGCGTAACAAGGCAGGAAGAGATCTCAATGTCCGATTCCAGGTCCAGGGAACAGATGTCCACGCGCTCCGGTTGGTGCGTTTCTCCTCGCGGCAGGTGCAATTCTCCCAAAGTACCTGCACTGTCCGAGAAAGAGCACAATCAAACAACCTCAGTCAAAAATGAACTAATAAACACTGATATGTGGTGCTAGCAGCGATGCACTGTCTTGTGTTGTGTTTCTATATAAGCTTTTTTTTTTTTTTACCCATTTAAAGCGCCGCGATAGCATCGTCAAAACCTCTTGTCAACGAGCTGCAGAGAGAGAGGGGGGGGGGGAGGGAAACAGCTGATTTCCAGTTGGGTTGTCGCGGAGAAACCAGCCACAGACTGTGACACAAGCAGGACAGAACATGGTTTTGTTGTGCTACAATGAAACACGTAAGGGTATCTCCCCCTCAACGCACAGTTCAGTACGCCCATCAATTGAGCATCTTAACGGTGCAGGGCAACCTAACCTGCGTGGAGGTGGGAGGGAGGGAGGGAGGAGGGGGGGAGACAAGCAAGGCATCCAATTATAACTCTGCAAAGCGGTGAGAGGAGGCGGGATGACTACGTTTGCCCTCACCGGTCCTTGGTAGGCTGCTAGTCGGATCCATCATCCAATAACTGAACTCACGCACAAATTAGTGCAGCTTTCATTTCCACCACAATTCAAATCCCCATGCTAATTAGATGAGCAATGATTAGTCGTTTCTAGGTAATGAAGGCGTAAACTACACAACTTGCGAGTGCAGCAAAAATAATCATGGAGTTTGGGTGTGTTTGTGTGGAATTTGTCTCCAAATAGTTCATTTCTTAAACTGGAACACGCATCAACGACTTATTTTTCTTTTTTCTTTTTTGACATTAAACTCATTCTGAACTCATTAGATGAAACGGATTACATCGCATTATTTTCGTACCAAGTCAAAGCAAACGTACCCATCTGGATAAAAGTAGGCTAAAGTATAACCTATTGGTAATTAAAGGTGATAAGATGATTATCGGAACGGACATTTTTTGAAAAGTAAACTTGTTTTTTCTGCATTTTTCCAGTTATAAGATTAATAAATGAATATTTCCTACACGTTCAGCTGTCCTCCCATCTTCTGATAAACAATCTACATATTCACCCTCTCTGTGGGCTTTGTTGTGGCACCTTGCAGACCGCAGGACCTGAACTTGACTGCCGCCCTGTGGTCAGACATTAAAAACAATGAACACATCTCGTAGTAATGGGATAGCAGAGGCTGTACTGCCTTTATTGCTCAAGTAATATGTTTAATTCGTATTTATTTGGTAAGACCAAGCGAAAATGATTGAGTTTTATGCGTCAAATTCATCGTGCATACAAAGAGTTTTGTGCTATTTTATGAGCCACAGCTTTGTGGTCATATTTTCTTTACACATTACCTCAGTTGTTGGTTTTCTCTGATGTGACATCAGGCATTTTTCCATCTACATGTCTCATATAAAAAGAAATGCCTATAGTTAGAATTTGTTTGGCATACGCAAAGATTTTTTTCTATTTCATTTACAAATAAGACGTCTGTTCAGGTTAACATTTAACAGTGCTATGCTTGGAATTATGATATAACATGCAGGCTATACAGCCGCAGGGCAACAGCTATGCTGTATGTTTATAACCTAAAGTATTTTGTGTTCAAACTGAAGAAGGAGAGAAGAAAAGAGCTGACTACCAAAACAGACAGTTTTTACTGATCGGCCTTTGGAACAGAAAGCTGACAGGTAAAGTGAGTAACATTGCCAGTCTTGTTTAAGACTCTACGGAAAACTTACATCCTGCCACTCACTCTCATGGATGATAATTTGATTCTTGCCATCCACCTATCTCACAGCCCAGAGGACCCAAAGGATCTATGACCAACATCCCAATAGAAAACTCTGAGATGCACTTTGTGAATTCCCTGACTTTTCAGAGCTGTTTTGGCTGATTGATGGAACATTTTTACAAACCTTTGATTTTTTTAACATGTTTTTGTCCCCCCCAACAATTTACTGCTACTTCTTCACACTGTTTTTTTCTTGAATTTGATTAAGACGCTAAGCGACAGTTGGGTTTATTGATAAAAAAAGAAAAGAAACAGGGACATTGACAAATTATGTGGGTAAGTAGTCCAACATTTTACAATGTAAATGTTAATGTAAAATTGCTTTTTATTTACACTGGTCCTGTGGATTAACAGCGTTCTGCAGGACAGGCCACAGCAAGTCCTGGTTAAAGGTTTTAAATCTACCAAGCTGTTTTTAAAGACACGGCTCCCCCCAAGGGTGTGTTTTATCTCTTAGTCTCTTCTCTGTCTACACTAATAACATTTTCTGTGGCAGTGGATAAATGATGCTTTTTAAGTGCTGATGATATGGCTTTGGTGGCTCATGTGACAGACAGAAATGTACTATCTGACTATCATCAAACAGTTGACACACTAGTTAGCACCTTTAAAAAAAAAAACCTCCCTTGTGATTAACAACACAAAACCCAAGGAGCTATGCTGTGGGTGCAGAACTGTGGACTCACAGCAGTCCCCACGTGTTAAGGTCCTCATTAATGGTCAGCTGGTGGAGCAGGTGGAGTCTTTCAAATACTTAAGGAACTGAAATCAACTCTGGACTGAGCTTCAACACACGTTACCTCCATCTACAAGAAAGCTCAGTCGTGTTTTCACCTGCTGATGGAGCTCAGGTCTTTTAATGTCAGCAAGGGCACTATGGCTTAGGTCTACAAATCACTCATAGAAACCATAGTAACCTTCAACATGGCATCCTAGTACAATTACTCACCACTAAACAGTCCACTTCATGTTGGGTTTTTTTCCTATGTTCTATGTGTGTTTATCTGGAGCCTGTCAAAGAGAAATTTCTGCAATCTGTGACAGACAATAGAGTTTATGTTATCTTATATTTATTTATTTGTCTCCGTACATAAAGTACAAGGATGTAAACCAGTAATGAATGCATGCAAGCATGAACGAGAAAACATTTCTCTTCCAAAATAATTGTCAGTCAGCTCTAAACCTTCATGGACTGATGTAAAAAAAAAAAAGAGGTGATGCAACTCTGTGTTAAACCTCTCCTCTCTGGCGTGTGGTGTTGGCATCAAATTCAAAGTAATCACATATTTTCCAAACATATTTTTCAAACATATTTTTCAAACATATTTTTCAAATGGTTGCAATTTGTTTTTATACAATGTTCAATTAAACAATAAAAATAGGGTTTCAATGATTTGTGGGCTAATTAGCAACTTGCAAAATGTATAGGATTAATATTCAACCCTCTGATGCATAAATTATTAAAAAGCAGTGTTGCAATAAAATATTTTACTTCTACAGATATGTACAATAATGCTTTATTTTAATCTTATTTGGCTTTCTACTTGTTTGATCTATTTTTATCTATTCAATAAAAAGATTGTAAAATAAAATTCAGTCATATTTATAATACATCTATTCTATCAAAACACAGCTGTATCATTTTCTTTCCTGTTTATGACTGAGGCAAACTTTGTAATGACAATGTTTGTGTAAATATGAAATTTTATGATGTTTATGTATTTTTTAGTGAGTGGCAGTGTATTGGATGACTCACTAATGTCCACTGAAGACAATAATTTGCAAATATACCATACTCACCAATGCATATACTAGAAAAAACAGCCTTTAAACGGGTGTCCGCTGTAGTGGACACTAGCATTAAAGGGATATTATGGCACAGGAGGACTTAGGGTTATTAATGGTGTAAGTTTATATGATTTAAAATGCAAAAAATTGAGGGAAAAGGAAATGTTTGAGCGAATTAAAAGGAGCTTTCCCTATAAGTTTGTGAAGAAAAAGTTCATTCTAAAAGGCTTTTATATTCCAGCTGATAAACTCATCAAATATGTGGTATATCCTCAGCTACCCAGTCATCCAGATGTAGTGATGGTAAGTGATCCATTATCTTAGCTTATCTAAAGGACTCAAAACCTGGTCTATAAGAATATGACCTCAATCTAGTTGATCCCAGATGTGCCTTCTGAATCAGTTTGACCACAAACCATTATAATCCTCCGCTCCATGGATTAATTATGTAATCCTCAGAGCAAACACTGAACATAAATGAAATGCTTAGTTTTTCATCTTGGGTGTATTGAAATGAGTATTTACGGATTGACCTGTCCATAGCATCATTCATAGTGAAACCCAGACTTTACCGCATTCCTCGTGCTTGGGCTGTTGCAGGAAAATCTGATGCTATTTCATCAGACACTGAGTTAGAAAGTGCGTAATCCGACTTTTATGTACAGTTTTGTTTTTTTCCTTTTCACATTTAGCTGCAGGACGTTATCATGGGTCTTTTGAGGTTCTGATCTTATTTTTCTTCATTTTTGATCAGTGTACTTGTTTTAGTCAGACTGAAGACGGCACACATCAGTAGCCCTGGTGTTGTGTTGGGGGTAGGGCGAAAGCGAGAGTGGGGGCGGAAGGGGGAGA
>JBBBVU010000010.1:29309540-29329232 GCA_037177055.1 Atherinosoma microstoma
TTTGGGGTTTGGGGTCTGTTTTTTCTTCGTTTGGGATGGGGGGGTTTTTGTGGGGAAAAGGAAAAAAAAAAAAAAGAGGGGCCCCGGGGGGTGTTTTCCCCCCCCCCCCCCCCCCCAGTTATATCCAAGGCCAGGAAAGCATCCAATGCACAGCAAGGGGGCTGCACATTTTTAACACACATTAAAGTTGGACAAAGTCTTACACACCCCATGCTGTTCCAGTTATTGATGACTAAAACAAAGAGAATGTGTAAATTGCCCCTGGAGAAAGGTTTTATATTAAAAGATAGACTTTCACATGTTCTGGTAAACATGTTTTTTTCTCCCCCACTTCTAAATTAAATGCATGCTGTGTTTCTCTCTGCCAATCCCGCAGAAAGATTTGGCACCTTTCTTCCGCCCTCCAAGGACCTCCATGCACGGATGAAGCTAGGAGGAGGCGGTGTGCAGTGGAATGTGATTAACAGACAAGGTGGGGGTAGACAGAGGTGGACGAAGGACCGTTACGATACGTGGGGTATTAGAGAGACAGTGCCCGAGGGGAGGACTGTGTGCCCAGTTGGCTGTGACAGGTGTTAGAGCGTGGAGTCGAAGTTATGATAGGAGCATAGCCAAGGGTTAAGGCATCTCTGAGGACTCAGTATGCATGGAGCATCGTCTCAGAGTATGGTGATGCTTGCATTTTGAGCAGAAAAGATGTGATGCAAACAAGCATGAGGGGAAAAACTGACATTTTTACTGAGGATGCTGCAGACTTGCAGCTTTTTAGAATTTCTCCCTTCACATTCACCCAACAACTGCCTGTTTGCCTTCGTCTGTTTCTTCCTGTCTGTTTGCCTGTCCTTCAGCCTTCACCTTCTTTTCATCAGTTTCTTACAAACACCCCTCTTCGCCCTCCTCCAACCCTCCTTTTTCCTGAGCAGCACGACAGCTCGTAGGCTTTGATGAGAGGTCTGAGCTCAAATGTCACAGGGATTAAGAGGTTTTGCCTCCTGCATCTCTCCGGATCAGCTCCAGCTGCCCTCTATGCCTGAGCTTCTTTCTACCCAAACAGGTGCAGAGTGGCATTTCCTCCTGCTCCGCAGTGTCCAATTAAACCTCCTTCTGGGGAAATAACATCCTTAGAGTTTACAGATGAATGAGGAATAAACGGAACACTGGAAGAGGTGAAGTGAAGGTATGAGGAGGAAAGGAGATAAAAATAGATAAAATGAGTGAAACATGAATCGCAGGAGGTGATGTTGCAGGGAGAGGAAGGAAATACAAACTGTTTTTATACATTTAATTCAACAGAAATTTAACTGATGTTCTTTGACAAAAAAAAAAACCCAAAAAAACACCAACGGATTCTATCTGAACAGATAAAAGTAAAGATAAAGCGGCTTTATAAACCTTAAGTTTCACAAGTTTAAGTGACTTTAATCTTTATCCGCACATATACATCAAAGACAGATATGAACTCATCTGCAGCTGTCTCTTCTAACAGATTTGAAAATTAGTTTTCTCTTGAGATGTGCGCTTCAGATGGAGCTTTAACCACACAGCTCCAGCTGCTGCCTATCAAACAACCACCACTGTGTTTCCACCTCTACAAATGGTTAAAGTGAAAGCTCCAAAACACACTCACGAGCACACCTTATCATTTGCTGCAGATCTGCAACTTCTGGAACAAGTCTTTCCTCAGAGATCTTGTCTGTGCTGTTGCTGTGGTGAATTACACAATGCAGAAACTGCCATTTAAACCAGTGAGGAATGCTGATGTTGTTATATTAGCCATATACTCATAGAATTGTGGATTGGTGAATTTTCTTAATAAGGAAATGCTTGTTTTAACAAATGCTTAGGCACCATAAGCATTATTTTTGTTGATTACTGTAGAGCTGCTTTATGAAAGCACAGGTTACATTAATCATGTGGACACAGAGGAAGCTCAAACAACTGAAACTTAAGTGTCTGTTGTAATTTCGCTTGATTTATCAGATTCATTGTTAAAAGGCACAATAAGCAGTCCCATGAAATATACAATTCAGCCAACTCATTCATTATGTTTTGTGCTGTGAATATGAATGTGCTTAAAAAGAAATCTAGGTCATTCCTCCATCATTAATATGCCAGCCAGGTGTAGCACAAAGAGGATTAGAGGGAAGTAATACCAACGGGGCTCTGCGTATATCTCTGCTTCTTTCTATCTCTGTCTCTCTCAAACCAAACAATCACATGTAAGTGCTCCCTGATGTCACCTCTACAGGAATATGCATGACAAATACTCCTTATTTGTTTTAAAATGTTGATGCCTTACCCCGTGAAGAGCTTGTTTCAAGTCCAATAAACAAGGGTTGTTGCCTAAATTTGAATTCTGACATTGTGTGCAATCATAAAAGGGAACACCAGCCCATCGAGTTAACAGGCTCCATCACAAAGATGCTGAAAGAACTGTATGGTGAGGAGACGGGAGAAACTAATGTGCTGAACAGCAAACGTTGCCTCATTGTAGAAATGCTGGAATCACTCCAAATGAAGTAGATAAGATAGAGGACAAAGTCAGCATCAGCATGTTATGAAACTATTAAGCAAGCCAGAATCTACTTAAGTTTATCATTTAGATGAACTACATCTGACAGATAAATGCTGTGGTATTACATCTTGTTCATTTCAGTAATAAACTTTTCTCTTTTCTTTTCTTTCCCATAAGGTTTCTGAGTCGACCTTCAGCTGGGACCTTTCTGTGTAGAGTTTGCATAGTCTCCCTGTGCATGAGGGGTTTTTTTCTCAACCACTCTGAGTTCTTACTGTGGTCCCAAAATGTTGTGCATGTTAAGTCAATTGGTCAATTTTAAACTCGCTCTAGGAGTAAGAGTTAGTGTGAGTGGTTATTTGTCTCTGTGATGGACTGACAGCCTATCCAGAGTTTCCTACTTCCACCTGAATTTTTCTTTTTCTTGTATAAGTTGGACATAGAAAGTGGTTGCAGACAGGAAAGTCTGCATGAGAAAAAGAAGCTGCTGGAAACTTCATCAGCACATGATCTCAAGAGAAAATGATTGTCCTTAATACTAACATGCCATACAGGAAACCCTTAGACAAACTGACTTATACTTGGGGAAATGTTTGCAGGATCTTGCCTGGATAAGCAAACCTACGACAGATCAGAGCCTTAACTGTACAAGAGGCCATCAAGGTGACTGCGTGGTCCACCGAGAAGAACCAAGACACCAACCTGACTGGATTCCACCCAGAGAGGAGCAGTAAGTGGAGAAATTTGGGCTGCAAGCAGTTGAACCAAAACCCTGGGGTTCTGTCTAAATCTGTGGCAAAGTAAAGGTTTTCGCTGTATCTAATAAGTTTGGTGGTGGTTTATATTTTTCCAAAATAATAGATCCAAGAGGGGAACAAAAACACATCTTCTCGCATTTTGCTATGCTGTGTGCTGTGTGAGAAAAAGATCAAGGACTCTGAACAAAGAGGCAGAAAGGTAGGCAGGGAAAAGAGACGTTCCAGTGTTGCACTTTCACTGAAGCGGCAACCTGTTCAGCACTTTGCTTCCAGTAACTTGCTACTCGTTTAAACTGCAGAATTTTACCATCAAAGAGTTTTCTGTGGCTGCATAAAAACAACTTCCTGTGGTAGGTATCAAAGCATATCAAGCTAATTAGTTTCCGAACCCCCCCAAATGTGTATTTGCTACAGGAAACTAAACTCATATAATCACTTGTTCGGTTTCCATTGCTTATTTTGGAGTTAATTGTTCACTAATTTGGTCTGTGAAGTCAAATTTATGAGCTCAAAGTAGGCTGAAAAAACAAAAAACGGTTACAATTATTTTTCTACTTTTGCCTGGCTTACTGATTTATCATTATGCACAATTTATGTGACATGTTTTTAGCAAAAAAAAAACAATTATGCACATTGACATTTAATAGCTTTTAAAGCTAGCAAAAGTCAAACTTTAAGCAAAATATGCATCATTTTAATGTTTAATTAGGATAAGTATGTTGTTGTGTTTTGTACAATTTTAGATAGAAACAAGAAAAGAGCAATATGCAAAATTAGCCAGGTTTTCACTCAAAATGTACCACGTTCTCACACCTAACTTAGCTTAATGTAGCTAAGACTTGTTCATTGGCATGACTGGAAAAAGCCAAAGCTTTTTAAAAACCCTCACTGTGCTTGTTTTGTAACCCTGAGCAAGAAGTGTTGATTTCTTACAAAGGTTAATAGAAGTAGAAATATTTTCTACATTTATTGGCAAATTGCAGTGTTTTGAGCTGTACACTTGTAAATATTATACTGTGTGGTCTGCCATAAGACTGGATAGAAGCAGCACAGTACTATTGGGAAATAGTAATCCTGACACTCCCTTGAAGTAACCATAATTGAAAATCTTTGCATTGACCTCAAAACAGCAGAGTAAGCAAGACAGCCCAAGAATCTCTCAGAATTGGAAGCGTTTTGCAGAAAGGATGGATCACAAGAAAAAAAAAATCAAAAGACTCTTAGTTGGTTTTTAAAAGCTCTGTAACTTGCTAAGATTTGCTTTTGCTTCAGGACCCTAAATGATAACAGATGAAAATAAGGCATCCCTGCTTGTAATATTGAATAAATGTTCCATCTTTAACTTTTGAAAATGAGGTAATCAGTTACACAAAACTTTTTTACAAGAACAAGTATGAGCCAGACCTTTGAATACCTTTGCATATGCAGATGAAAAATACACAGATACTCTAATGCAGAGCTCATGCATACGCGGAAAAGAAATGGGGACTGAGCATCAGAGAGAAATCCAAATTCAAAGTAAGTGAAGAAGAGCACAGTTTATCAGTGGTTCAAACACAATTCATGATCTTACACAGCAGATGTGTGGATTACGTTTTTAATTGGATTTTTGTCTGAGACCGACAAAGACAAAGGGTTCTTGCAGTCACTGTTCAAAGGGGGGGAATTAGAGCAAATAGTGGCTGGGGCTGGTAAGAGGAAGAGATATCCTGGAAAAAACTAAAACCCATTTATCTTAGGGCAGAAATTTGTTCAAGACATGCACGTGTACAGTGTATAATAATGTGCACTTTCCCTTTGAAAAAATCAAAATAATATAAGCACATCCTAAGGCTACTCTGGACGTGGTCTCATGCTACCAGAACATACTGTAGGATATTAGTTGTATCACTGTGTGAATTGGTTTGGATCCTCTGTCCCTCTGGTCCCTGGAAGCAATTTATCACAACAAAGGGTGCTACACTCAACAACACCCATTAAAATGAAAATTGTCTGTCACTTGGAAAAGTATAGCTTGGCACATGTGTACAAACAGTCAAGTTGTGAGCAGCCACATCATATGATGAACATAGTAGCAGAACTCCTGTGGACCACTGAGGACAGAATGGAGTAAGGTTGGGACAATATGCTTTCCTCTGATTCGATTCTTTTGAGATTTTTTGGGTGCTGATTTGCAATTCTTCCTGCAAAAGACCTCATAGAGATTCTGTGATAGAGTTTTCCTCATGCTTCTCACATTCATGGAAGAAAGCATTTTGCTGCTTCTGCTGATGCCTGATCTGCATAAACTGCAGGTGTTTGAACCTTACTCACCCTGGCGCTACCTGTAAATTATTGATTAAGATCCTTGTGGAAGCTAGCCTGTCACTGCAAAGTAGCCATAGCATTGGATTGGCATTCACGGGATTGCTTTAAACTCACGGCTCTTAAAAGAAAAACATGAAAACAATAGAGAGAAAACAGATCCGATGTGTTTTAAATATTAATTATCTTTCCTCAAGTTTAGTTTAATGTCATGCTTGATTGAAAAGGAGTGAAAAAAGATAGTTAATAACAAGTTATTCCCAATCAGATGGCCTGATTTGTGGCAGCCAGCTGATCAATGCAACTTTTTTGTATAACATCAACAACCAGCATTTTCAAAAGGTTTAAGCACAACCTCAGAGCTCATAGATTTTTTGTTCTTTATGTACATACACTCAGTGAAAGGTAAAGGTCAAAGGTCAAAGGGAGTTATTTTCTCCCACAGAAGACACTGCCCTTGACCTGCATAAAACATGTGGTTATCAACCGGGGAGTTTTTCTTTTTCCTTTTACATGCCATGAGTTCACACGCAACTTATTTCTCTTGAGTTTGAGAATTTTAAAGTTGCGGCTTGCCCAGAGTTTTTCACCGATCTACAACGTAGGGGGTCACACTACAACATTTTTTACCAGATGTTTCTCTCAAGTCATAAATATTACATGATAAAGAACACAAGCAGCCTGTTCATGCTGCCTTGCTCACCTTCGCCATGGGGTTTTCTTTTTACCCAAGTCTTTCATGATATTGCATGCTGCAAAGTCTTTTCAGTTTCCTGAGTAGACTCTGATGTCTTCAGTTCAGTAAGGATTGCTGTATGTTTACTATTTCCCATTTCTGAGTTTTGCAATGTTGCATCACCACACTCTTCTTCTTGCACTCTCATTGGCTTTCTCTTCACCAATGAGAGCGCAACCCCTCTCCCACCAACTCCTTGACAATATCAAACAAATTCAGTCCGGATTGATACAATTGATCAATCTCTCAATTTGCCTCAGATGTCTGCCATATATCTGCAACCTTTAAATACGAATTACGTAACTCTCCGATCAACAAGTTCCGAACTTGTTTGATGGCACAGTGACATTTATCTATGTGCATTTCTGCAGCTGAGGCTGAGAAACCACCATACAACTTTTTTTTTCTCCCACCGTGTCACACGCTAGCAAACAAATATTAACACACCAGCCATTTTGAACGCACAAGAGGACATTATTGGAGGAAAAGAAAAAAAGAAAGAAAGAGAGAGGGACAAAGCAAGAGATGAGACAAGAGTCAAGATAAGACTGTCTTTTACTGGCTGCAGAGAGCTCACAGTACAAATCGGATGCAAGATGGATGGATGCTGAAATAGCCGTCGGTGGGGAAAAGTTCTGTAATGCGTCTTTAACGTTTGTACACAACAGGAAAAATCTGTGGTGTGAACTACACTTTAGGAAATTGTGTCTCACACAACAAACTAAGAATGAGCCGCTCATACTGCCCAATTTTCAACCAGTCAGCTCACCAAATCAGAACAGACTGCATTGTTTTGGACTTAAAGTAGCACTATTTCTCTTTCTTACCTAATAAACGTGTGTTTTTGACTCATTGTGATGGCGCAGTGAAATTCATCATGTTCATTCCTTGAGCTGTCGTTGCCCATTGGGATCCTCAGGCTGAGAAACTGCACTTCACAATGCAGCTGAGATTTGCTTTTCATATCTCATCATCACACACCAGCAACTGGATATCAACACACTGGCCCTAATGGGCACCATGGCTGATTCATTAAAGAATTGCTAGAAGACATTATGGGAGGAAGAGAGGGAAAGGAAGAGAGAAATGGATGAAGCAAACGATAAGGCATGAGTCAACATCCTACTGACTTTTACTAACTGGAGACAGCTCAGAGTACAGATGCATGCCGAATTAGCCGTCGTCAGGGGACGTGTCACTGAGAAAATCTTCACTGCTTCTTTCACGAGACAGCAGCTTAAACTAAGTTTATTAAACAGAGAATAATAAAATCTGCTGTAGCGATATGCTGCATAGGAAAACCTTGTCTAACAAATATCAAAACATTTAAATCTACTATAATAGGCATCCATCTAAATAAAATAAGGAAGCTGTAAATGAGCATAATCTGAGTCCTTTAAGAGGGTTTTATAGATAATTTTTTGCTTTCATTGTGTTTTTTGATAGAACTGCACAATGAAAACTGATAATCTCATATTTTATAGAATAATTCTCTCTTTTTTATTTTATTTCAATTACATTAAACTTGAAATAGCATGCAGCTTTGAATGTCTTGTGCACTGCGTTGCTCAACTATTTGAGACAAATCCATCACCATCAGATATACACATCACATACACAATTCTCTGTTACCGTAATGAAACCACATGTATTCAAGTCCAAACACTTTAAGAATGAGATTATTGTAAAATTGTCTTCCACTGAAATATGAACATGACCATAACAGATTCTTGCAGAGTGTATGGCCTATCATTAAGCCAAAGGACTCTGCCATCTTGGTTCTGCCAGCTGAGATGCTACACCATACATCATGAGGAAAAGTAGATCGAGAGACAGGGGAAAAAAACAACTTTCTCTGATCCTTTTATCTATAACCACTCTGGAGTGGATTTTAGTGCCTTTTCTGTACCAGCAGGGAGGCTTAAGTGAAGCTTAAATAGCTATTATAAAGTAATTAACTGGTGGGTGTTGACATATGCATCTCTTTTTGCCATCTGTTTCTCTGGTAAGGAGTGGCTCTTAAATTCCATCTGAATCTTATCCGGGTTTTTCAGGCGTGGCACTGCCTCCTACTGCTTGGATTAAAGACTGCTGCAGGATTTAAAATTACCTAATGATGTAATGACAATGTGACACCTTGAATTGGTCACACTGTAAGCAGAAAGCAAACCGTTTTAATTTATTCTGTTGAATCCATGATTAATTTCTTCCACATAAAATCGATAAGCCGGCCCTGGAGGATGCTGCACTGACGACAGAGAAAAAAACCCTGTTCTCTGTCTCTGCAAAAAGTAAGTCTTCCCATTTTAAACACTGCATGTATATTGTGTGAATCTGTTCATAGTTGTGATAGTTATTTAGAAGTTTTGAGCTCAGTGTCAAAGCTGTTTTGACTCAGTGCCTCAGGTGAAAGTTATTCTCTTTGTTTCCAGATCCAGTGCAGAAGAAATGGTAGGAACACAAGCTTGTTGTCTAATACTAGCCATGACACTCCCAGAACCTGTCAAGGTGTGATGAAGCTCTCTCTCATCCACCTCCAGATTCTTTTTTCTTTTCTCTCTCTGTCTTTTTGCATGCATCCAGAAATATCTATGGGACGAGATCTAAAGAGCGCCACTCAGTGCCAGTGTTGCAGCTGAGATAGAAGAAGATGCTTTTGAGCTGTTATATCGCATATGCATACACGATCAGTCATAAATGCACAAAAACATAGCTGACAGCACAGTTATATGGTAACACACATGCACACTTGATCTCTCTCCTTTTACAGCAATGTTTCGAAGAGAGGGTGAGAGGAAGCCACCTACAGAGGAGGAGATGTTAAAGATCCTGGCTGGAGCTGGCAAAAAAGGACTATGAGAGGATCTGTGCTGAGTGCTGCTTCCCTAACTTCAGAGGCAGTCACAAAAAGCTGAAAGATATGAAGAAAAAACGTGGAGGTGGAAGTGGGCCTGTCACACGGAGAGTTTGTTCACATGTCACACACATAAAGAAGAAGAGGTTTGTGATGAGGTATAAAACAACTTAAAATAGAGCAGGGCGGGGGGAAAGGGTCAATGGTAACGATGAGAAATACTTCCTTATTGCATATCCCATTTTATATTTTATTTAAAACCCATAACCACTGTTTAAACATTTGGTTTTCAACCATTAAAGCATCATAAGGACATCATAGCCCAAACTAACAGAGACTTGGAGAGCAGCTATGAACTGAAGGATTGAAATATCAAGATAAAACTGACCTATCTGACAGTCCTGTGTCAAAGTTTGCCCATTCCTGGATATTTCGATGACAAAAACCTCCTGTGAGTTCTCTGCTCATGGAAGGATTTTATTTAAGATTCAGGGCACAGAGCTGTTTCAGATCCAGCACGCTCATGGGAAATACGAAGTCAAACAGATGGGAGTCAAGAACATGCTGAGAATTTCTAGTGTGAGCCTCAGTGACAGGTTTGAGACAAGAGGCTGTCAGCCAGACTTAACGTCGCATCCATGTGCTGGATGAGACTAATGGCTGCTCATAATTCAGATAACGGTGTGTCACGGACTCCATTTACATATTCAGTGTCACTTTTACTGCTTGTTTACGCTAGCTTTACCTTTGCATTTGCATTCTTTCCAACTCTTGTGCCACCTTGTGTTTTGGCAGCGTAGTGATTTGTTGGATTACTTAAAAAACATTCCTTCAATTCTTTGTCAGGTTTGAACTTTTTTTCTCATCTATCAGTGATTGTTTGTCTTACCTGGAGCTTCCTCAGTCATCTTGCTTTTACGAACACCCACATACACCATCAAAGCATAGATTCCCAGATGTCTTTGGCAGCTTCCAAAAACTTTTTCAATGAATTTTTCTATTTCACTGAGATGTTTATGTGATTTAATCTGTAAATCCCGGGAATCAGTCTTCTGCTCTCTGCTCATCTTGACAATCGTTTGTCGGATCTCCAAACTTGTCTGCTGTGTTGCTTTGGGTCGGTGTAGCATTGCCATATGTCTCAAAACAGAATATTGCTGCAGTCTGATAAAGATTGTGTGCACAAGCCAGTCCTCTGTTGTAAAGAGTTTTATTAAAAATGTATTGATAGTTATTCACTTCAGAGACTGAAAACCACTCATCCCATCTTAAAAACAAGGTGGTGATGGTATCATGGTATTTGTCTCTGGGCCACCAGAATTATAACTGCAAAATTAAGGAATATCTGAGGGCATCTGTCCATGAACGGAATCGGTACAAAGTGGTTCAAACAGTTAACTACGCTTTTATGATAATAATGGTAGAGTTACAGAAAGTTGTATAAAAGAACCTGAGGTAAGCAGTTAATGAGAGAAAATTCACTAATTTCCCAGAGCTGATGTTTTCTATATAGAATAACCAGCTGGAATTTTTTGTAAGAACTTTTAAGTATATATATAACAGCAGATAATTTAGCATCAAGGACTTTTTTCCACATATCTAAAAGACAAAACATGTCACTTTTCTCTCATTTGATTAACGGAGTTCTTTTTCTACCACCATACTTGGTGAAAATTAAATTTTTATCCAATCAGTATTTCATCCCATAGGATTTATTTTTATCTTTTTTTTTTTTTACATTTCCAAACCCAAATATGTTTTTTAGGTAAACATGAGCAGCTGGGATATCTAATATAGATTAATAATAAGGAAAATATTCCTTGTTCTATAGATATATATGAAGATGGTCCACTCTACACGTTGAAGATTAAGGATGTAATAATCAGTGACTCAAGAGATTAAACCTTCAACCACAGTGTCACCATTCATGTGGAAAGGTACTTTATCAGGTTTACTAATACAACAACTTTTTGTCAGTTTTTGTATTCTATTTTTCTCAGAAAGGGATATTTTAGTAGTAGTATTTCAGCCTTCTCCCCTTCCCCTGAGAAAAAGCTTCATTCCTAACACCAACTAACATAACATAAATAACAATCCTCCCTGTGTTCCAACACAAGACCTATGGATGGAATAATAATTCCTCCATCTAGTACTGATTGGAAAGTAATCCAACCAAATCCCTCCTCACAACAAGCTCATTTATTACAGCCCTGTCTAACAAGATGTTTGGCTGCCCCTTGTGTAAGTTAGGCCCTTTAAATGTCTCCCAAGGACATGTGGCTGTCCTCTGGGTTTGCAGAAACAGAAGGTTGTCAATTTAGGCTGTTAATTATAGTTTTTAATGAGTACACTCTATCATGAAGGTCTTCTGTGTTACTAAAAAAGAACATACCTTTATAGTGAGTATGCGATTAAAACGTGTTAACGTCTTCATTCTGCAATAACATGAAGTTTACCAGCAGAGTCCAACTTCCCTCCTTCCTTTTTAATCTGTTTTACTCTAAGACAGGGACTTGCATCAAGTTCACCAGCAACATGAATGACACATGCATGCAGTGGAGAGACGGCTCCCTCCTGGAGAGAGAGATGGATGTGCACAATGGCTGGATAAAGAATGGGGGTGATATTACTGAAAAGGGGTTGCTGCATCTTCATGTGTGAGAGGAGGAGGAGGAGGAGGAGAGCAGAGGTTATGACAGACAAGGGAAAGTTCTCAGCCATTTGCATTCAAGGCAGTGGCATGAATATGTCACTTCTGTCAATTTGACTGTAGATGGTAATCATTCCTGTCCATTTGGAGTTTAAATCAGATAAAAGACAAGTTAATTGAGGTTGGAAAGTGGTACATAACTGACTATAAATCAATACCCTCATCAATCTCTTCTTTGAGCACTCAGGCTGCTACAGGCTCCTCTGCAGCTGAGTGCTGCTCTTGAGGATGAATGCATTTGTAAATATTCATTATGCTCACGTGACTTAAACAGCACAGTTCTCGGAATAAGTGATGGATTGTTGTTCAGTTCAGAAAATACCGTATACACCAATCCACCATGGCATTAAAACTAACTGCCTAATACCTCTTAAGTCGCCATCCCATATGTTTTCAGCTTTATTCCCTTTTTGTATCGAGCTTTTGTCTTTCAGCACACGCACGGCTGCTTGGTCAAACTGGGATTTTTTGAATGCTTTCTTTCTTTAGTTTGTTGAGATAAGTCCAAAGCTATTCCTGGACCATTTCTGAAGTGTGCCAAGAGGCATTGCATTAAGGAAATGTTGTTTCCATGAAAGTATGTTTAAGCTCAACACCCATGCTCCCCCAGCAGGAGGTTGTCCAGAGCATCGGATATGAGTTGACATCCCATATGATGTGAAACACAGTGTCATTCATCAGACTGTATAACCTTCTTCCATCCTGTGGACTGCATCCACAGCAACCATACCTGCAATGTGGGTTCAACATTTTTCTGCCACAGTCACTTTCAGCTTTTTGTGGCTCACCTGGAAGATCAGACACAGGTTGGATACTGCTCCCCCCCCAAACACCACTGAGCCTTGGACATCAATTATCTTTCCTTGAACCACTTTTGCTTAACATATTATATATCTTTGGATTCTGTGAATAATCCGCCACACCTGTTACTTTGGAAACAGTCTGGATAGTTTGTGAAGCTGCCACAGTTTTGTTCTCCACAAAGTCAATGAACCAGTTAACTTATTTCTCACTAAGATAAGACCTTATCATTATATTTATGTTTTCTTTTTTCTTTTCTGTTTTACTTGTGTGCGTACGTGCGTGTGTATGTGTGGGTAAGATTCAGCAAGACCTTTTGGATGGACTAATGAATTCCCAGGAATTGCAGTGCAAATATCCATCCTGCACAACTAATGACCGCTAACGGCCTTCGTTATCCTATGACCTTTCCTAAAATGGCATGATGAGGTTGGCATTTTGGAGACTGGAATTAAAGCCTTACCCATTATCAGGAGGATTGCCATGAAATGTTTACACATTCAAGCTGTCCTCATAAAAACTTTTCACTACGCATCATCATCAACTCTAACTTTCTGTTTGTTTAATAACTTACCTTTGAAACTAATAACAGTACATTAGCTGTACTTCAGTATCATTAGCAAATATTAGCATGAAAAACATACAAATCTAAAAAGATGCCATGTGAGGATGCTAACTGCAGCCTGTGATGAACCCTTTCAGATGAGTTTATCAGCATATGCTCACAATTTAATTATCTCTGCATCACTACCAGCTCATGTAAGTCTGTGTCATGTTTTAAATGTGAGAGGGGTTTAAGGTGGTAAAACAGCGAGCTGGTTCCAAGCTCATTTTCTTCTGTGTCACTGAGTCTCTTGAGAGCAAGTACACCTTCAGAGCCAAAAGAGAAGAAAATGAGGCAGTACTCATCGTTGCAGGTCACTGTGTGGGTTTGATAGTTGAGTTTGCTTTTAGTCAGTGCAGAACTCCCATGAGGGCAAGCTTCTTACACTGTCATACTAAATCAGTAGGTAAACATTTAAATCCAAGTGATATTTAGATGCTAGATTTTCGCTTATGTTTGAAACTGGCTTATTTTTTTCATACTTTTCCTAGTAATGGCAAACGATTTACAGATTTTATATTCTATAGTTTTTACTAAAGCTAAAGAAGCTTATAGAAAATAAATTAAGATGTAAGTTGATTATTTTTCATAAATTCCTGACCTGCACGTCACCTTACCCTCTCTCTGACCCCATTATGTTGCTTTCGTGTGCTACTTGTGTACATCTTTTTCTGTTTGTTGTGTCGTAATTCTTCTGCTAAAGGAAAACTAATTCCCAAAATATTGGGTGAAACATTCTTTCCTGCTGCTACATGCTGCTTGCAGGGTTACATGGAATGGCATGTAGAGGTTACATACGTGTAAAGGCTTTATTAATGATGATATATTTGTTGTTTTGTAGTCACCCAAGCTGCTGTCAATGTACTGTCTTTTCCTAGGAAGGCCTTGCTTATTTAAACAAAACAATGTCAAACAGGCGGTAAAAAGACTCTGATCAGCCTGCCTGTAATCCTGACCAAGAATCCACTGAAAATATTTTAGCAGCTCTTATTTAAATAATTTGTCTTAAAATCACAAAACACCGGCCTCCTTCCTCCAATAATGCTAGTGTTGTTAAAAATGTTAAAAGAGCCTTAAACTAACGGCTTATTGTACTTTGTATCACTGATTTATTATATAAATGTTTATATTTCCTTCCAAATAAGGATGATAACAGTCTGATGGCCAATTAAACAGAGAAGTTTATCTTGTAGGTAGTCTGTCAGAACTGTTGTTAAGACAAATCAAACACAGTTGAAACTGATAATGATGTGTGATTGGGTCTCACTTTCAATTAATTTAATCCTTTAATTACGTTTTTAGCTTTCTTGGATCTAGTCACACAACAGATGACCACTAGAGGTCAGTATTGCCCCAACTCTTGCTTCAGCTGCAGATTAAGTGTTGGGACTGTTTAATATTACTCACTCAGGCAGGCAGATGGTCATAAATGAGTTTCTTGCTGTAAAGAAATCTTAAACTTATTTGTCATCTTGGATTTCCAAATCTTGTTTGTCCTGACTTGCTGTTTGTAAATCTTTGTTTGATAAGTCTGAATCAGCTGCATTGTCAGATATCCTCTTTTCACAGCCCCAGTTTTGCACTGCAGATGAATATCAGGTCTGTGGCACTTTTTGGTATTTTCTAAAAGTAGATTTGTTTGAAGTTTAGCAAAAAATGTTAAGCATTATAACTAAGATGGACATTTTTTTTCTTTGAAACTGTTGTGATTTATCATTGTCATTTTTTATTCTTTTGTACAATATGAGACTGTGTAATATTTGGTGACGACAGCTGACGCTCTGACATGAGTGGCACACTGCCTGCTGATGCTTCAAAAACCTTGCTCTGCAGGCATTTTCACTTCTTCTTTTTAATGGTTTCCATTGAGTTCGGTCTCGGTAAATGATGTACATGCTCAGCTGGATTGAGGTCAGGTGGTCAGCTTGGCTCATCAATTGTCAAACCAATGAAAAAGTCATTGGTTGCTATGTTTAAATATTCAGGATAGCCGTTTGGCTATAGCAAGAACTGCAAATATAAAACATTTAATAGTGATCTGAATATATTTTAGTTGATTCTATTAACTAAAAAGTCTTCAAAAACATGTTGGTTTTTTTTTTTAATCCAGAGAGTAGAAACAGAATAACTGGAATTGGTGATGGTGGAAGTTAAAGATGTCTGACAGCCTCTTTAAAAGAGCGGCCTGCTGCCTCTTTAGACCGAGTGTGGTCCGGTAAGGAGCTGCCAAACTGACAGAGGCAACAATCCCTCTTTGATGTAACTGTGCCCGACTACCACAACTTCATTTCTATAAACCCACCAGGGGATTGGCAGTGTCCAGTTGCCAAGTTCAAATCAATTAAGCACCATCAGACGTCACCAGTACCTTCCACCTCTTCACCACTCAGCAAAAGCACAATAAAGTGGAAGTAGTTTGGAGTGAAACCCTGAATAGTCAATCGAAGTATTCAACAGAAAGCCTTTGGGACTAGATTCCTGCATGATTCAGAACATTTTCCATGACAATTTAGGACATGATACAGTATTTCATTTACTGTGATGTGGACCTTTTAAAGACACCATGTTTTCATGTGAAGACTTTGCCTGCACATGAAAAAGCTGCATTTGAGGATAATAAAAAAAAGGACAAGAGGGAGTCTCGTTGAAAGGGTTAAAGGCTGTTGAAAGCAAATTTTAGCGAGACAATAGAGCGCAGCAGTTACTAGAACAGAGGTCCGTGTTGTCCTCCAGCTCTTTCTGTTGTAATGGCACTTTAGCTGCTGAGGACCAGCAGCTTTTTTTCTGAAACACAAAACACCAAAGAGATATAAATATCAGCTGACATTTTGAATGCCGTGCCTTTTGATTGGAGGAAGCAAGAAAGACCAGACGTCATTGTGCTGAAGTTGCATTGTGACTGCATTTATTTCTCCGATAGATATTCACATTCATAGCAGTTTCACTACAGCAAAGAAACTATATCATCTCTACAGTCATGAAAGAAATAAACCACAAAGTGAAAATCAAGGACAACAAGGTAAAGTGTATTCTAATCTTTTTTTTTAAAAGAAAAAAAAAAAGACATTCTCATAAAAGCAAGTCAAATGATGCATTGTAATGAGCCTTTGACAACAAGAATTAAGTTATTAGAGGGAAATAATGTTAGCATTTCCCAGGACTTAAAGATAAAGGAATATTTTTTGGGTTTTCCTTTTCAGGAAATGAAAGGATAACACTTTAATGTGGATTCATACAGAAAGGTTGATAACACTTCAAAAGAAATGAATCCCTTTTTAAGAAAAATGCTGATTTTCTCACATTGATTTGTCACTTTTCAAACAGCAACATTTGTTTTCTCTTCAAGAAAAAAAAAAAGGGAAAATGTAGCACATACTTCAGAGGATACAGTACATAACAATCCTTTGTTTTAAGTAGGTGTAAAGAGAGACTGACTGGCCTTACCCTGGGTACAGAAAAGTGCAGCACACAATAGGTTGGGATTAAATACAGAGAGAAGATGAGAACTTTACATCCTTCCCTTAAGCTCATACTGATGTTGGAGGGGCCACCAACTGTAATAATAAAATACCAGGGTGTATAGTGGTCAAATGTTGACAATGAGAGTTTTTCCAACCTATCCTTCATGCATGAGTAAAGACATACAAACTTAACAGCTCTATGTTTTGAATGTCACCTGCTGATGATGAGCATAGCGTGCAAACAGCAAAGGTTTCAAGTCAAAATCACAGGAAAGGAAAATAAAAACACCGAAAAGATATAGAAAGACAACAAAAAATCTAAAGAAAGTGCCACGTTATATAGAGGAACCGAGTGAAACCACAGACCCTCTCTGATATAACAGCAACTGGTTCCAACTAGTTTCACGCTGCGGAGGCCGAACCGTACCGGCCTCCCAGAGCTCCCCCAGGTCCCTTTTGTCTGCTTCCACAAAGCTAAGAACAACAGGGCCGTTGACATGCTGAGGTAAAGTGATGCGCCTGCTGGCCCGCCATCTGTGGGGGAACGGGATGGTAGATAACCTGCTGGATAAAAGTGAGTCCCCCCCCCTGTGTGTCATATTTCACCTGCTAACCTAATTTCCTCCCCCAATATCTTTCAACAACAACTTCCTTCCCAAAAAAAAAAAAAGAAGGCGGTGGTAGGTGAACGAGTTTGCTTTCAGCTTTGGTTACAAGTGCTCAAATTAAACAATAATACAGACTAAATTTAAATTATTTTCTCTTTGTAGGCATACATGATACTCTACAGCACTCATCCATCACCTATATACTTTTTCTGAGTGTGGGTTGATCAAGAGAATACCTTAAAAAATACTTCTGAGTAAAGCAAGTCTCCCATGTGGAACCACTGGAACCGAGAAGAGAAAAAGGTCAGGAGGGCTTTGTCTGGCGCGGTCCAAAGAAAGAGGTGCTTACATAAATTCCCCACCAAGTCAGGTTGGGTAAGACTGCTTGACTAAATAATGCCATCCCCTCAAGGTTTAACTCCAGGCTGCATACAAGAGTCAGTTGTGTTTTCCATCTTCTCTATCTGTACTCCACTAAACCCTGGTTTAAGACAGAGCGAGCAGACAAAGTGCATTGTCTTACAGCACACCTCTGTGGACAGCTTTCGACACACAAAGGGCGTATATATATTTGTGGAGGCAAGACCGAGCTCTGCATCGAGGGTGGATGAGATGAGAAGATGGGAGAGAAGTGCAAAAATGCTGGGAGGATAAATGAAAACACGGAACAGAGGACAAGTGGTCACGCAGGCAGAGTGATGAAAGTCTTCTGACTGACGAAGCAGAAATATTGTGCTGACAAGTACATACTGACGGGGTAAAAGCAGAGTGAGGAACTATCTGGCAAAGCAGTGGTCAAGAAGAGCCGCTTGGGCTTGAGTGTCTTTCTTGGTCAAAGCAAAGTAGTTCTGATGTTTTTTTTTTTTTTTAAACTGGAGGGTGTCAACACCACGGTCCGCCTGCAGATCTGTCATGGTGGCTGACATGATACACACATTTTGATGTGTGTGTGTTTATTAGTCACTGACCCAGAAAGAGCAAAACTTTTTCATGCCTGTTTATTGCCTAAACAGCATGCATACGGGGTCACTCTGAGCCAACTTTCCAAACCTTCCACTGTGCAGTAAATACCCCTGAAAGAAGTCACATGACAACGAGTTAGTCTACTGGACTTTATAAAATCCTTAAAGCTCTATCCTATTAATGACTTTGATTCTTTCTAAGCACTCACTGATTACTTCTTTTTTTGCTGCGCTGGCTTGAATTCTTTGTCGGAAAATTGCAAAACCTCCTGAGAACTATTTGCAGAATGTTGAATGTTTCACAGTAATTAGATCAATGAAAATAAATTATTTGCAAATCCAATTTGAATCTATGTAATCAAATTATAGCTCAATAATCTCTAAGTACTGAATTCCTGATCCAGTCAAACACAATCAGAGGAGACTTAGAAAAAAGCTGCTGAATTAATTATTTGTGCTCGCTCTAAAGTCAACAACAGCTTTTGGATTAGAGCGTTAGGGTTTTACTAAATCTTATAAACTTACCAAAAGTTATTGCATGAAGCTTTTATTCTTTATTACTGGTTGATTTTTATGTAACGAGCCATATGATACATGAGTGTCTCTGGATTGAACAGCATATATTCCTTTGCTATCTTTGATAGCAATTAATACTTTTAACTCCTAATATCTGTTAAATCTGATTTGCTTTCTTTAATATAGCATTATTAAATTTAATATAGCTCCACTGACATCCATATTAAGACGAAGCATGTCCACCAGTCAGTGGTAAAGTGGAAACGGTAAAGTGGAGATATCCCGCCGCACAGATCTGCCCGAGCAAAGCCAACTAACTGACAATTTGTGTGAATTACATAACAGAGAAGATGGGTATGAGGAGAGGTTTAAGAGGCTTGTGAGAATACATTGAAATATTCAATTATAAACTGTGTTGGTTGACAGCATTTCTGGCCTTGAGTTGGCTCTAATTTGTCACAAACGCACACACACACACACACACACACACACACAGACGTTTCCTCAACACTGGAGACCAAGGCGACACACACATTCTCAAACATGAATCAACGTAGACGGCGGGAAGAGAGCTGTGTGTTCAGTGAGACACTTCCTTTTAAAATGAACCTTTGCAGACGGTGAAACAGGTGAGAAGTAAGAACGAAAGGGAAATATATGAGAGATGAAAGGCAAACTATCGGCCGACCTGTCGGGGATTAGCTGCGGTGGATTTTGTGCTGATGAAGTGTCCTGTGAGAGGGAATTATTGGGAATAATGGGATAACTGTTCCCTCACATGACGAGCAAGTTCTTTTGTATTTTTTTTTTGGGGGGGGGGTGGGGGGGGGGGGGGGGGGGGGGGGGGGGGGGGGGGGGGGGGG
>JBBBVU010000010.1:29329332-29340164 GCA_037177055.1 Atherinosoma microstoma
CCCCCCCCCCCCCCCCCCCCCCCCCCCCCCCCCCCTTTTTCAAAAAAAAAACGAAACCCCAGAGAAAGGTTTGGGACTGGGGGTCAGAAGTGGGTTTTTTCGATTTGAAGAGCCACTTTTTTTGTTTTCCTTTTTTCACCCCCCCCCCCCCCCCCCCTTCCAGCCAGGCTATTCTTTTGTTGCAATGTGTACTGTACACTGTAGTTGTGTGCATATTTGAGTTTGTGTCGTTATGAGTGAGTGAATACCTTCTGAGGCGAAGACAGACAAACACATAGCAGATCATCGGGAAACATATTCCTTTCTTTTCACTTTTCCCAACATGATCATTGACAGCATGAGTCAGCTAATCTATCCCAGCAATAAGATCCCTGTGAACTTTTCCTAATAACTAAACCAGCATGATCTGTAGGTGTCAGGTGTGTGTGTGCATGTTGACATTTGCACCTATGTTTTCTAAGAAAACTGCTGGCAGGCAGAGCGAATTCCTGGCAGACTTCCCACCAAAAAGAGATGCAGGTACAACGAACAGCATGCTACAGTGTGTGCAATAGTCTGCTGCTGCAGCGTGTCCTGTGATCTCTGTGTGACATCGACAGCAGCATCAATAAGATCTCAAAAGGAAAAGATCAGGCTTCCAAAGGCAACCTCTATGCCTCTTCATATACGCATTCAATCAGTAAAAGTACAAATCTCACAGGTTTTAAAGTCACACCACTCTCCCTCTCTGCTTTTTCATTCGTTTTTGTCTCTGTCGTTCTTTTTCTTGTTCTTCTGCACACCTATTTATCGAGGACATCTTAATGGGAAAGAGAAATCGAGTGGAAGGGTAAGTAGAAAAGTGAACAAAGGCAGTGTGGTTCTTGCAAAGTGAAATGGAAGGGACTTCAGAAAATAAGAAGTGTAGATATGCTCCTTTAAGAATAGCACCCTTAATGCGGGGGAACACAGCAACAAGAGAGAGAGAGAGAGAGAGAGAGAAAAAAAACATGGCGGAGGTGGTTTACACAAAAAAAAAATCCCTTTTGAACAAGGTTGCTGGCAACAAAACAAACAAAGAAACAAATATAAATCACTTAACTGGGTTTTTGGACCACTCAAAGTAGACATCTGTGCTGGGAGTCGGTGTGGTGACTGTGTGTGAAGGGAGTATGTGCAAAGCGAGGTAAAAGTGTTAATTACATCAATGCAAACACACACACACACACACACACACATTGCTCTCCCACACACACTCCTTGAAGGTTCCCAATGACTCCCCTTTAAATCAAAACGGTTAAAAGTAAAGTAATACTCTCTATATAGAAGGTTAATGTTTCTACGTTTGTCTCCATAGTAACAAGGAGAGAAAGTGTTTCTAGGTTGTGAGGAGGCAGGAATGACGGATGTCAGGAGAGGCTGACATTAATACTACAGCATCTTCTTCACAAAAAGATACATGTGAGACTACCATACTAGTGGGACAGTCGGATGATAGTCATGCTGTGGATCAGTCGTCATGGTAACAATGGTGCGTGAGTGCCACACTGAGATGAAGACTGAGGGTTGGGGATCTGGTGGTGACATCTTTCCATGATCACTTAGGGCTGAAGTTGGAGCCGCCTCCACCGCCTCGTGCGCTCTGGAGACAGGTTTACCTCATGTTCTCTTCCTGGACACCTCCACGTCTTGGCACTCCACGGCCGACAGCGCTATGAGCATCTGGGCGGCGTAGTAGGTGGCCATGATGATGGCTCGCGAATGGGGCACAGGGAAGCAGAACTTGTTGACGGCAATGGTGAGGTCGGAGACCATGAAGAGCACAGCGCCCAGGCAGGCGGACAGCTTGGTCC
Organism: Atherinosoma microstoma; assembly: GCA_037177055.1. Taxonomy (NCBI): domain Eukaryota; kingdom Metazoa; phylum Chordata; class Actinopteri; order Atheriniformes; family Atherinidae; genus Atherinosoma; species Atherinosoma microstoma. The sequence goes on from JBBBVU010000010.1 coordinate 29,331,165, forward strand.
AGGTCCACAGGTCGTTGGCAAACTGCAAGCCCGCGATGGCCCTCCATCCCATGAAGCCAATCAGAGCGATGTAAACAGCCACCAGGTAGGTGAAGGGGCCAGACAGGTAGGGGTAGAGCAGGCTGTAGCTCAGGGTGGACACAGCAGTGATCACCAGGCCAGCACGGACATTTATGGGCTTCATCCCAAAGGCAGATGAGTAAAGGATGTGGGTGATGGCAAACATCAGGAGGCCTGTTGGACATTTTAAATGTGGTTTAAATGTCAATGCAATGCAAAGAAGTAGTGTGGTATCTATCTACAGAGGCATGCAGAGGTCAACACTTAAGCTGCACAGCTAAAGGAATGGAATCAAAAAATCCAAAAGGCATGAAGTTAAAGAGGAATCACTTATTTAATGTCTTTTATAGTTTCATAACAAAATTTAAAAAGTGAGAAGACTCAAAATATTTGGATATCACACACACACTTCGTACTTAGCAATACCTTCTTTGCAAAATATCAAAGCTTGTGGACACTTTTTCAGAGCCCACATGCATGTTTCTGATTTACTTTCTCTACCAATGAAGTCTCCCCCAACGTCTGAAACAAGCCCAAAGCACGATTGATCCACTCCTGTGTTTAACAGCGGGAGTTAAGGGACCCGTTTTTCTCCAAGCATATTGTCAGGACAGTTTACTCACATGTATTTGTGTGCGTGTTATAATCTTATGGAGCAGGGTGTGTCGCTTATTTAGATATTTATTTGCAAATGTCTGACACTGAGTTTTGTGGCGAGGATGGAAGAAAGGTTCCATGAAGGTGATATTTGTGCAGGTGTGGCTGCAGAGTGCTGCACCGAAGCTAAGACAGGGTTTTGATTTGCCATTTAGCTATCTTGTGAACAATTTTATACATGATAAGATAGATAAATACTTATTTATTATTGTAGGGTTTTATTGATCCTCAAGACCTCAGATTGATCTGCACCAATTTCTGTTCCCACTACTGTTTTAAAATCACATAACAAGCCAAAGAAACAGCTAACTGGAGCCACTCTGCTGGTCTGTGGCCAACATTGATTTATTTACCTTTTAAATGTTGAAAAGAATGTTTAATCTTCGACTTTATGCCTTTTGGAGAAGTTACTTTCTGCTCATTTAACTACAGACAAACAGAAATGTTGACCAGTAGAGTCCAAAAATATCCATGTTAGTGTATTTATAGTAAAATAAAGCCTTTGGGAGAAATAATAAAATCAAGTTTTAATCAAAACATCCAATGAAGTACAAAGCAGCTGATCTTATTCACTAAAAGTGAAATCATAACTAGGTTTCTAACATTTTTCCTCTGATATTTGCAGTATTTGCTCAGCATTTCTGAGATCTCAATCACATCAAACATTTGCATAACAAGTTAAATGTTCTTTCTGAGATCCTCTGAACACTCATCCCACAAAGTATAACAAGTCAAATCTGGAATAAAGTCTACAGGCCATGTCTGATCTGAAAATTTATTCATTTTTCTCTTCTATTTTCATTTGATCTATTTCTAAAAGTTTGTTTCGTTTTAAATGTACTTTTCTGCAATTGTCCTGTACATAAAATGTGCTCTATAAATAAATTTCCCTTGCCTTGATCTTTATAATAAACAGTTTGGGAAACAGATCTCCTCATTCTTCATTTTTTCTAATATAGCAGGTTAATTTGAAACCTCATGATTCACCTTTCCTGCTCTTTCTTCGACCTCAAACTGCCTGGATACAAGAACTCTAAATAACCTAAAACCATGACGATCAGAACTATAGAAATAAAGCCAAGATATGAGTAATCTAGAGTTGTTCTTAGGAAAACAAAAATGACACATCCTGTTCTTAAAAAGTCACAAGGAGGATTGGTGTAAAGATTTTTTTTTTCTCACCATGGACAAAGTAGCCCTGCTCCTGCCAGATGAGAAAAGCATCACCCAGAGCTGAAAAGATGAGGCCGGCCAAGATCTTGCGGGCACTGGCATGAGCACCGAGGAAGCTGAAGCCGTGAGCCAGTAAAAAGACCCACAGGCAGAAGATGGGCAGGCATTTGATCAGGGCACTGAACCAGGACGGGCTGGAGGTGGGCAGCCACAGGACGAAGTATACGCAGGTCGCCTTGAAGAACGGCACCAGTTTAGGACCTTCACTCTTAACCTGGAAGTAGATTTGACATGTACGTTACGGGTTGAGTCATCACCAGCCGGGCTCACATTATACCGAGTTTGTTCTGTGACTTCAGAAGTCTGATGCTAGCGTTCCTTTTGTCTGAAGTCCTATTAAGGTATATATGATTGCTGGAGATGAATCAGCGCCTCAAAAACAGTCAGGTCTCTGTGTGCGAGAGTTACAGAATCTTTAAAGAGGAAACATTAGCGACAAATTGTGGAGTTACTGTATGACTAAAACAACCTTCAGGCTTGATTTGTGGGGTTATGAATGCGTCACCACCAGACATGCACATGTCTTGTGGCTGGAACAGAGTTTCATAGAGACTCTTTTTCTTTTTTGACACACTTGTTTTGTTTTTTTCACTTCTTAGACTTCTTGACAAGTGTGAAACTCAGTCAGGCTAAAGTTTGAATTTCATTCCTACTGAGATACCAAAACACATTTTGTTCTGTCCAAACAGGCAGAAAAGGCCAAGAGGGGGGGGGGGGGGGGTCACAAAAACACACAAGGAGTCACCAGCACAGCAAAGGCTCTGGGAGTCACTCTCAAAGGAGAGTCCATTTTCACAAGAGCTGAGATCACTGGAGGAGACGTGAGGAGGACACAAGTGAGACAGAAAAATGAGGAGGGAGAGAGGGGGTAAAAGTGAAATAGAAGATGTATGAAAAGACTCGTCAGCAGATGCTGATTTGATCTCCCAGATCTTCTGAGACCATTTTGAATTCCTCTCCACACACACACACACACACACACACACACTTACACCCAGACACACACTCTGTGGTAAGTAAAATGAGGTAAGGGAAATCATCCTGATTGCAGAGTTCACGACAGAGTAAATGAGTGGGATGCAGGAAAAGAAGCACGAGGAAGGCGAGAAAGACAATGTGCAAGATAGACAAACCATCATTCTGATGACAGCTGGGTTTAAGAGTGGAAGAGCAGGGGCTGACAGACGGTGAGAGAGTATGAGGGGTTATTCTAGGTCATGCGGTTCACCCTCCTGGAGGAGGGGAGGAAAAGCAGGCTCTTGGTTGCACAACTGCTCAATAAAAAAAAAAAAAGAGTACCAAATTACAGTACAGGGTTAAATACAGTATATAAACAACCCCATTCCTGCCTTTGTTTACCTTATATAACAAACCAGCAGGAAAACAACAACAACTCAACACGCAGGTTACCACTTGCTCACATTCAAGTTCAGACAAAATAAGGGGAAGAGAAAGAACTATTGCTTTATTTGGCTGTTATCAAGCCAGCATGACGCTGATCTGTTCATTCACTTGTTCCCCAAAGAATCCAACTAATGCACATTTAAGCATTTCTCTGGAAAAGTCCGATGAAAAGTCCCCATGCATTCAGCCTTCTGCGGCCAAGGCTCTATACCAAAAATAAAGAGAAAGGACAGATCATTTCATTTTCAGCTGAACTACTCTGGCGTCTCCGTATGATTAACTTCTGACTGTAACAGTGACTTTGGATTGGCTGCAGCAGATACGCCCTGGTGTTTAATGTGACCTCACAATCACTCAGATTATCATCTGGTGTTGGTTTGACAGATGTTCAGAGTAAAAAGAGAAAAGAAAAGACATTTAATTTTGAATATTGCTCTAAAACTAAAAATATCATTCCCAAATATATTCCCAATTTATTTAGAGAACATTCTCATCAGTATTGACTCCACATTATACGTATTTGTTGTTCCAGTCTATTCATAAAAAGCCTAAAATATGTAGCAGGATAACTTTGCAATTCCAAGTATGTTATGACTTGAATGGATAAAATAATCTCAAACATTTTGCTTACATTAACAATACTATCAGACTCTTCAAGAGTACAGTGACATGGATTTTTCCCTGACGTGGGTATATAAGAACTAATGTCATCTTATTCTCTCCATTACGCACTTTGTCACACAGTGGATGGGAGTATGTGACGAGCCTATCTATCATGTTAAGGCCACATGGGTACCAAGGAGAAGAGACAAGACCGGCAGCACTTTCAGACTTCCCACTATCACAACTATGCTTATCAAGTCTCTAACAGCTCATCAAGCAAAAGGATATGAGAACATGACATATCTACATTGCTCTGAGGGGGATTCAAGCACGGCTCAAAGTATCATCACCGCACAGACAGGGTCTGTCTATCATTTGATAGTGTTCAGTGAGAATGTTTTGACTGATAGATAAGGTGAGTTTGACTTGCTTTTGAGAAAAAAGGGCCCACATGTAAACGGTTGGTGGTTGGAGGAGTGAACATAGAAGCGGGAAGGAACGTGGGAGGAAGTAACCGCTTCCCATAACCTTTAGTCTTATTCAAGCTATGTTTGGACCATGCTCTTCAGATTTACTTTCCATTGTTGGTTTTGTAATCTCATGATCTCGGCTCAGTCAGAAGGGGCTTCAGGTAGGAGGGAGATAAAACGAAAACAGAACAGGAGAAAGGGGTTTTGATGTAAAGTGTTCTTGTAAGAAGCTGCCTTTTAGACTCGCATCTTAATTATGATTGGAAGAAGCGGGTATAGATAACGGCTGGATGGATTCATTCTCCTGCTCAGAGATTGGAGTTGGTTGCACAGCATGGTAAAGTCTCACTTGGTTCCTACTCCATTCCCATTTACTGAGGCGTCAGTTTGTCTGCAGGGACACAGTGGGGACAGGGACATTAGTGATGGCTGCTAGTCTTATCTGACGGTCGGCTTTCACCAGGGTGAAAAAGAAAAAGACATGCTGCTTCATCTGAGAGGGGAAAAATAAAGAATTTTGTTATCATTTTCCTATTTCATAGGTGAAATTATAAACCAAAGCTGTGTGCACATGTGCTTCATCGCATATAGCTGACTGGTTGTAAACACCTGCTTCTGTACTACAAGCAAGCAATAAAATAGGAATCATTTAACGGAACATTAATGCTGTTTACAAGTAGATCCAGATAAAGAACAAGACTACATAAAGTTTGCTCATTTATTTGTGTATCTACAAGCAGTCAAGCTGTCAGCAGCTTCATTAAGGCAAGACTCAGCCCAGAGCTATGGTTCAGGAAGAAACGGACAGCTGTTAGCAGCAAACATAAACCAGCTGCACTGAAGCACTGAATAACATCCAGTCTGGACGACAACCTATTCAACCACTCTAGAACTCACCGTGTGGCCCGAAACACGATACACAGAAATATTTAAAGACCTTTAGACTCCTGTGTGCTCAGCTTTGTAGAAGGAAACTGTAACACAAGTATGGTCTTGGCAAGCACAGCTGGCATTTTAGTCATATGACAATGTTATTTCTATGTAGCATCATACAACAATTTTTTTTTCCATCCACCGTACAGCGGCTTTAATCCAAGGATGACTTGAGGTCATTTGCAGACAGTCTTTACAGCTGTTTTTTTTTTCTTTCCATTTAAGGAAAATCAGGAGAAACCCTAAACTAAATGGAAAATAATTAATAAAAATAAATAAGGTCCTGTTGTGTGAATTTGCCAACCTATGGTAACAGTGCTTTTAGACTTTGAGACTGTATGTTCTCAGTGCATGACTCTGCGTTATCTGCAAAGAACGATATGAACACAACAGTTGCTTCACCAGATGGTATTCAGTGCGGCAGTCATCATCAAATCCTAGTTTAGATTTGAAAATAAAAGCACGGCCTTACATTTAGAAGCTTATGCATATAAAATAACCGAGTTTAAACAGCTTTTAGTTCAGTCATAACCATTTTATCATCTTATATTCTGCCTCTGACCAGAGATTGGGACTACAAGCACATGTGCAACCTGCTCAATATCTATTCTGAATCATCACAGATATTTTTGGGATGACCACAAAGCACAAGTTATTGCTTGGTTGCTTTTTATTTCTTTTATGTGACACCAGAGGGAAATAAAGAGGTTCTTATAACAGCCGATGCCTCTACATCCCTTTTCACTGCATTCCTGGGGTCCCTGGTTCAATATGAGTCAGGTAAAGCCAAGACCTGCACAGCATCTTCATCACTAAGGCAACGGGTCTGTATGGCAAGCATTCCTCCACACAGGCTGCTCTCAAAGACATTAGAGTTTACTACAGGCCAAGTTACACCGCACCGTCCTCCACGGCCCCTGGAAAATGGGATAACATTTCATAGAAAGGAGATGCTAGGGTCGGTTCAATTATTCATGAAAGCGGTTTTTGTCAAAAAAAAAAAGAAAGAAATTCCTTCTTAGATTGATTATGGAGCTAATGGACAAGCCAAGGAACAGTCTATATATATAAAGCTCAGCTATAGCAAAGGAGATGAAAGCCAGAGTCGAGCACAGCTAGGCGCATGCGTTACCGGAGGGTTCAGGAAAGGGGGGAAAAAAGACAAAAAAAAAGGTCGTCACATGATACGCTTTTGTTGTTGTTAGAGGCTGGGTTCTGAAATCTGTAGAAACGTTTCTCTCTGTGCGTGAATAACAAGGAAAGAAGAAAGTAAACCAGTCGCTCCCGAAAAGACGAGGAAATTGGTACTCGGATTTTAAGAGAGAAAAAAAAGTTCCTGTACTGTGTCTCCAGCCTACACACACATGCAAACTATTAAATATAAGGGTATTAAGACAACATATCAGATGCTCAAAGGCACCTGGTTCAGCTTCTTTTTTTTTTCTTTTCTTTTTACTGCGCTACGTTTTTATTGCAATGAAATGATCTCGGAAGGAGCGTGTACGCTGGCCCTGCGAGGCGAAGCATGACAAGCTTTTAAACGGGCATTAAGGCTGAATTAGTTAATCGATGCAGTCGATATTAAATGTATCTGCAGACACATATTAAAGATGTTCTCCTCGGAAGTGTCGTTAACGTGTAACTAGCTAAACTAGCGCTACTGTTTTTAACTATTCCGGTTTGTTTCAAACGCCAGTCTGAAGCGGATACTCACCACTGTTACCGGGGAAACCATTTCTCCCTTTGGTGCTGACCGTGTCGGTGTAAAACAAAATGATATTTAAAGTCGTGTGGATCCTCTTGTTTGTGTTTAACTGACAGAGGGATGCCGATTGTTTTTGTCCTCGATCCGGTGGGCGGTCCAATGTCCGGTAGGAGGTGACACATACAGCGTAACGTAGGCATGCCTTCACGTTTGACCAATAGGAATGGAGGATCTGCATAAGGAGGCGGGGTTAACTGTCAGGGACGCCCTGATAGGAGGAGTCAGTGAGCTGTTTACATATTGAAGCAGATGGCCTTTATTTACATTTTTCTGAAATTGAGCTTTTCGGTATGAATGGTCTAGTTTATTGTCTGTTGCGTAAGACAATCCAGTGATGATGGATTAGATCGGATCAGGGGTTAGTTTTTATGTATAAAGCTGAACATCTACTGAAATGTTGTTTTGATTAAAATCGACTGCACGTGAGCTGTTTGGGGATTTCCCATCTTATAGAGCCCCCCCCCCCCCCCTTCAATACTCCTTTGACTGCTACTGTCAGCCTGCGTTTAATATCTTTCTGAATATGGATAGCGTCTGGTAATATTATTCAAATCACGAATATACATTGCACAATGAGAATTTATTACAGACTGATGTAATTATTGTACTTCTGATTTTATATTTCAGCAAGCACTGCAGTCTTGTATGGGAAAAAAATATCCTACTTATATGAAGGCGCTGCAGCTATCTGTAATTAAAATGTTCAAGTATGTTGTCTTTTCCCTTTGATATATTGCATGACGTTATTAGATGACTAGTACTGGTTAAAAGAGCATGCTGATGTTATTGAACTGGTTATAAAACTGTTATATGTAGGTTACAGATTAATCTGAGGGGTGTGAAATTTGGTCAATTAGGGATTAAAAAAAAGAAAACACACATTTCTGATGAATACATTAGCTACTCTTCCCACACACCCTTGATTTTATTGTTTTGTATTGTTAAATATATATATATGGTATATGGTAAGTCGAAGTAAGTCATAAAAAGTTTAATTAGCAGAATTGTATAAAAGGACAGCGTTCAAATAAGTGCACTTAAGTTGTAGTTGGTGTTATAGACTAACAATATTTAAATATTTGGTAAAAACAACAACAACAACAACCCACAAACAAACAGAAAAGCTGGATATTTACTTGTCGGGTTATTATGTCCCTATTGCATTGTGGTAGTTGACTAATTTAGAGTAAATTCACCATATGATATGTAACCACATCAATTCAACTGTAGCTCGAGTCTTCTACATAATCCATTGACTGTACATTAACAAAAAAGTAGCGACATCGTGTGGTGTGAAATTGACAAATGTTGTTGCGTGCATTGCGTAAAGAAACCACGTGGCAACGTGTCACGCGTAAAACCAGGAAATATTTTGGAAAATGGAATGGGTTTAACTTCCAACATATGCTTAAAAAATTTCTAAAAGGTCCACGTGGTCTTATTCAAATTATCCTCGCCTCACTGCAGCCTTTCTGTACTTTTCTGTCAGTCAAAATTGACCAAGCTGGATGATCCCTATCCATGGATGGATGATATAAGTCTAGACGCCGCATCGAACGCTACTGGCCGCTAGAGAGACGTGGCGATGCGGCGGCCATCTTGGTACAGGGCTGCTTGCCCATTTATTACATTACGTCTATCAGGAGCCCGACGCCTAAACTGGTTTAATTATTAAAAATCATTCAACTGTCAACTTATTATTTAAATATTATTAAATAAATGAATAAATTAATTTGCAGTAAATTAACCTTTAGGAGCCCACTAAGCCTAATTTAACTATTTAGATTTAGTTTTAATCGTATGGAAGAAAAGTCAAAGATAAAACACACACACACACACACACACACACACACACACACACACACACACACACAC
>JBBBVU010000010.1:29340264-29367350 GCA_037177055.1 Atherinosoma microstoma
AGAGAGAGAGAGAGAGAGAGAGAGAGAGATACACGCACATAGATACATACACACACATACACACACACACATACATACATTGCATAATAATGGGCAATAACGTGGCTAAACTGCATTGTGTTGTTAAACTACAACTTCTACTTAAAGACTTAATGACCCAAACACATTGTATTATGACCATTATGTGAATTATACATATGTTTTTACCTATTTATATACCTATATATATATTTATATATAATTTTACCTATTTTTTAGACCCGAAAATACTTGAACTTACTGATTTTCAATGCAACTTATTTGTTGGCTCTTTGTATTAATAGTTAAACTTAATTTAATTTGTCACTCGCCCTGTACCAAGATGGCCGCCCTGTCGGCACGTCTCTCACCCCCTCCCCCCGGCTAACCGGTGTGCGAAAACGGAAGTACGTTTATGTGAGTTATCTCACTTCCGTACATTCCTCTTTGGACCTTTAATTTTTCGTTCTTCTAAAGTGCTTCCCTTTAGCAACACCCGGAGTTAATAATGGATGATTTTTGTGACATTTTCTTGAAGTAGTATTGAATCATACACGTATTTTGATGGCTCTAGCCTCGGTTTCATGTGTTATTAATGATAAAGGCAAGTTCTCCTTGTCTCAGTAAGCTGACGTTAACAGTTGTGAACGTAAGGTTAGCTAACCCTGCTAGCGCATGTTACCTTAAAGTAACGAAGAAAAGTAGCATTAGATGTTAAGTGTGTAGTTTTTTCCTCCTCGTGGACTTAATTTGTTAAAAGAGCGTTTAAAGCTGTCAAGCTAAGTGGATTTAGATCACGTTTGAAAGCTAAACGGTAATCTCAGCCGCCCTGGCTGAGTTTAGCTTGGTTTGCTTCATATAGACAGCCTTCATCAACTGCTGCCATGATGATGGACTTTGACAATATCCTGGACATTGCCTCTCAAAACCAGGGTCTCAGCAATGTACAGGTGAGTTAAAGACTTTAACTTGAACTCGTATTATTCCTGCTAATCTGTCAAATGAGGATTTGTGGGCAACCATGTTACCCCCCCAGTGGAGACAATCTGTCAGTGAGGTGCCTGATAATGTAGCTAGCTGCTAAACCCAGCATGCTTGGGTGGGAAGATGTTTACAAATGTGCCCTCTGAATGATAATCTTGAGATCAACATGTCTGATAGAATGCACTGTGTACAACTTTATAATAAAGCCAAATGACTGTGCGCATGCCCCACATTCAGCAACTAAACTTGAATGTATTTGTCTTTCTTTTTAGCAAAAGAGGTACAGTTTACAAGCTGCACCACCCAAAAAGGACCCAAAGTCTAAAGGTGTAAATCCTAATGCTGTCCAGGCACTTCTGAAGAAGCAATTTATAGATGGCAAAAAGAAAGGTATGGATGGATACATGTAAAGGGTTACATTTTTAAGATGCAGACATTTGTCGTCATTAAAGTGGTTTAACGTGTATCTTTTTATGTCTTTTTAGAAATAAAAATAAAGAAAGAGAAGGAGGCGCTATTAGCTAAGAGGGTTGAGTTAAAGTCGGACCGTAAAGCACGAGCCATGGCTTCCAGGACTAAGGACAATTTCAAAGGCTACAATGGCATCCCAGTGGTCGATATTCCTAAAAAGAAGGGCCAAAAACAAGATATGCAGCAAAGTGATTCAAAGGATGCTGAAAGATTTAGTTATAACTCATATGACCCAGATGACGAAGATAATTATGAGTATGAGCAGACGGATTCAGAGCCAGAGCCAGAGCAGGAGCCAGAGCCTTTGAGACCGAGTAGAACCACAGGTTCTGGCGGGAGCAATAGTGGTACCAAATTACTTTCCAAAAAACCCACGGGGCCACCCAAATCTGCTCCATCTCCTCTGAACTTTGCAGACCTACTAAAGTTAGCAGAGAAGAAGCAGTTTGAGCCAGTTGAGCTAAAACCCAAGGTGGTAAAAAACGATGAACGACTCCGCACGGCTGACGAGATCCGGGAACTGGAGATGGAGCGCAAGGCTAAGAGAACTGACAAAAATAGAGACCCCAAAACGGCTAAAGAAAGAGATGGCAAGTCTCAGTCTAGCGCTAGTTTGGTGAGGAAAAGCGCACCCGAGAAGGAACAGAAGCAGTCCAGACCGCAAAAAAACTCTTTAGAGAAGCCCAGTGGGTCAGGCAAAAAGTCGCTCTCAACACCAACAAGTGACAGAGGCCTTTCCTCTTCCAAGTCCTCTTTTAGTGATAGAGAAAGGGATAAAATAAAGGCGTCTCACAGCAATAGAGAAAGTTCCAATATGAGTTTGTTTAACACATCGGGTGCTATCAATAATAAAGTCCCTTCAAAACCCCCATCTTCTCAGGTTTTAGCCAAACAAGGGGGCCCCAGGCCCTCGTCTAGCCACAAATCCAGTGCCTCAAGTGACCTTAGCTTCAGGAAAGAAAGTTCGTCATCATTTCAAAAAGGACCTTCGGGTAATCCAGGGAACAGACCTTATAGTACAGCAGCAACAAGCCAAAGGTCTCAACATGGGAGCTCTCAACAGACCAGGCCCAGTCAGGGTAGCTCCTTAAAGCCAGGACCTACAGTCGGAGGTATGAAGTCCAGTAAGGGAGAACCACCAAGGCCTGGATTTAATTCTTCGGTAAAATCAAGTGGGAATTCGGCAATGAGACCGTCGTCAGGTGGTCCTCCTAAAGCAGCCAACCAACCTCAAGGAAGGCCTCTAGGCGTGCCCCAGAAAAGACCCGGTGGTATGCCACAGGCCAGGCCGGGTGGGAGTGGCATACAAGGCCACCCTGGAGGCGGTGGATCCCGACCTCCAGGAGCTGGACCCCGACCTCCAGGAGCTGGACCCCGACCTCCAGGAGCTGGACCAGGTAGACCTGGTAGCGGAGGGCCGGTACCCGGACGGCCAGCCGGCGGCTTTGGCTCAGGGCCTGGCAGACCCAAATGCACTGTGGTGTCAGAAACCATCTCATCCAAGAATTTCGGTGGGCCTAGACCGGGAGTCCCCCCTCGGCCGGGCATGCAACAGAGACCTGGGATGGGGCCTAGACCGGGAATGCCGCCCAGACCTATGATGAACAGGCCACCAGGTAGGAAGCAGGAGATGGATGATGATGATGATTTTGCCATGATCTGGGTTTGTCAATAATGCACCATGCATACAGATGCTTAAAGTATTAACACAAGTAAAATATTAATAGTAGTACTACTGAATGAGTACATAATAAAACACAACATCTTATATCTTCTATCTGTATATTCTGCTCTTTCTCCTAATAAGAGAAGCATTAAAGCATATGTCTGGCTTTACTGTCTGCTCAGTTATAATTGTTTGCCATGAGAATTAAAATGGCCACTTTTTATTTGGGGCTGAATATTGACTATCGTCAATATTCACTTTGCATGACTTTGTGTGCTGTGCTTTGGATTTAAACATCTAATGAAATGAGCAGGTGAAGCAAGATTTGCAGCTTATCAGAATAGATATCTTATCAAGGTGTTTTTTTTAGGATTAAGAATGCCATCATGTATTAGCTACACATTCCAAGTAACTTTAAAAAAAATCATTGCCTGCTCTGCTGATATAATATTTGAAGTTATTTCTCAAACTACCTGAAACAACAATCAGTATTACAAGGGCAAGCATTTGTTTGTCACACTGAATCAAATGTGTCAGCAACACTCGGACAGGCTTTGTTATCATTACTGGGTCACAGAGCGGCAGCCTTTTCTTTTTTTTCTTCTTTCAACAAAGATGGATAAAACATTTCAATGTCATCAACCGTCTGGTGCGAAATGAACTTTTGCCAACTGGACTTCAGGACAGAAATCTGCAGTCACATCGTCTCTGGCAAGACTTTATGATGTGTTCATGTCAAAAAAAGTCTAACAAAATCATTTCTGTGTTTTCTAGGAACGATGTTGCCGCCCATCACGTCTGCATACAAGAGGAAATATGAGGAACAAGAGGACGAGTACGACTCAGAAATGGATGATTTTATTGACGACGGAGGTGATCAGCAAGAGGAAATCTCCAGGCACATTAAGGAAATCTTTGGTTATGACCGAAACAAGTAAGTGTCGCCCCCCCCAGTAATTTCACTGATTTGTAAATCAAACCGTATTAAATCATGTTATTTATTGACTTACTCAGATACAAAGATGAGAGCGACTATGCACTTAAATTTATGGAGAGCAGCTGGAAAGATTTGCAAAAAGAGGAGTCCAGGAGGTAAGGAGATGAAAATAAATCTCTTAATTTTTTTATTTATTTGCCGTTTCCAGAGCTGGGCTTTATATTTATATTTAATCTTTGAATCTGTATTCTTGTCTTTTGCTATTATAGCTTGAGATTGGCTGTACAGGAAGATCTGGAGGAGGAGCGAAGAGAGCAAGAGGAGCTGAAAAGGAAAACCGTCAAGAGAAGAAAGCAATAACCGAAGCTTCATTCCTGTTGCTAATAATGTAGTAGTGTGTTAGGTGAAAGATGGGACTCTGGGGCCTGACATCTTAACACATAAACCCCAGTGACACTGCACACTGGTCAAGGTGTTTCCATCATGGCCAGCATTGCTTGTGAATTTTTACCCCGTGTTTGGACAGAGAGGAGTAATATTAGTAAAAGGCTAAAAGTAAAAGGAATAAAATCGACACAACTCATTCAGGCATTAGAAAATGGAAAGTTTTCATGTTTTTCCCTGTTATTTATTTTCCACGTTGATTGCTGGGTTTACAGCGGTCCCAGTAAAAAGTAGAGCTGTGATAACTGTAAATATGGACGAGTGTGATTTTTTTTTCTTTTTAAAAAGTAACAAAATGTCAAGTGCTGATAATTTGCTATTTTTGAACAGAAAATGCATATTTTTCAAGCAAATGGGTTGTATGGTCAGATAAATATGCAGAAAACGCTACCACTTGATATGTTGTGTTTATCTTTAAGAATATATGACAAAAAGTAATTGCATAAATGATTTTATTTAATTCATTGTCTTGTTTTATCTCACTTTCTTATCGGACGGGTCATTTTTTCACTGAAAGAATGAAATATTTTTTGGCATGAATTATACGAGACATCGTTCAAGTCTTGAAGACAAAACTTCAGGTACATACTTTTTCCCTTTCGGCTTGCCGTCAAATGGGCGACCAATGGGAGTGGTCTGATTGGGGTAATGACGTCAGCCTCGTTTAGTTGCCTTTGGCTACTCCCGGAAGTTTGTTTATAGAACTTAAGTTGAAGAGGAAGACGAGGAAAATCAAAAATCGAGGCGGAAAAAACACCTTTATTTATTTTTTCATAGTTGTTGTACTTGGATAAATGGACCTGAGCTCAGAGAAGGTACAGCGGATCCTCTCCAAGGTGAGTCATCAAATAACTCGACCTGGTTAAAACAACTTATTAAAAGTTAAAACATGTTATTTAGAAATGCCGGCTAGCACTTAAAGCTAGTTTGTTAGCTCGAACTAACTGGCAGAACCAGCTCTGTCACCTTCCACGACAGGGAGAAAGTCAGATTAAACATAAATGTGATAAAAGAAGGCGTTTGAGTCACTTTCAGTATATAACTTTTGTTACAAGACGATGTTAAAAGACAACTTGACTGGGTTGTTTGTCACCTTTGATGGGTTTTTTTTCTTTTCTAATTCATAAGTCATGTCCTTATTTCTCCCAAAGGGAACTAAAAGCATTTCAATGTAGCTATACAGTCCAAAGAAACAAAGATGAATACAACTTGCTGATTTATTGAACCCTTAAATGAAGGGGGTGATGCTGCTAAGAGCACAAATGATATCTGTGTGCAGCAGCATGCCTGCTCTTCACACACAGATCAAACAGTCAAAAACAGTAGAGAAAGCTAAGTACCAGTCAAAAGTTTGGTCATGTAAACAGGCTTGTATGTTCCATAGTACAGCTGAATATGATCAGATAGCTATAAATGTACCACACTGTGTTTTAGTTAAATGATTTCCCTCTTCATTGTTCACAATAACAAAGAAACTCGTTTTTGTAGTGTTATTTTAATATATTAAAACACTTAATCCCTTTTTAAATTGTCATGTCGTTCACATTTGAGCTTGGCTGCGTCCTTGTGAGTCCGCCTGCGCTGATTGAATTCATTGGACATATTTAGACCATACCTGTGAGAGGAATGTGTCAATCACATAAGGGCAAGGATCCAAAGAAGATTCTTCGACATTTAACACGTCAAGTAGAATCCATCATGTTAAAATGAAGGAGCTTTTGAATACATTAAACAAAAAACCAAGCAGGGAGGAACTAAGAGAAAGACATCAGTGCAATGCTCCATCAAAGGTTGCCTTGCAGAAGTCTGTCCACATGGAAAGACATGGCAGGCCTCTGGAAATGTGCAAAAAGGTACCCGAATGACTTCCAGACTGTGAGATGCAAAAGCTATGTGGCCATTGTTTCCAGCAGGGTCTATGGAACAAAACAAGGCAGTGATCCTCATCTCACTGATGCCATCTAAACGAAGATTATGGTAGTATGATATCATTCTGTGGGAATTTTGACTGATTACAATAGAGGAAAATATACAGATGCAGAAAAAGTCAAAGCAATCCAGAGTTAAGTGCTCAGGATTTCAGGCTTGGGCTCTCATTATGATGTTGATTTAAATGTTTTATCACAGTAAAAGCATAGCGGTCGCTTCAGGAAAACAACTCTTTCAGTCCTGGGCTTGTGGAGAGACATGGAAATGTTTCCAGCCTGGAACAAGTCTGAATAAGGTCATTGATGTCAAAGATGCTTCACCCAGATGTCTGTGTTTGCTACAGCATTATGAAGAATCATGTGTACTCTAAGAAAAAAAAAAAGTAAATTTTTCACCCACACTGTGTTTTCATCAATCTCTCGTGTCTTCCCCTCTCATACCAGTACAAATTTCGCGATGTGGCTATTGAGGAGCTGCAGAAAATCCATCGAATCTACCCCGGGATGAAACCTTCCCCTGGCACTTACAGTGAGTTTCTGTGTGACATTTACTTTATATCATTTTTTACAGCTTTTTAAATAAATACTGACGACACACATTATGAATTTCAGCTTTCAGTGACAGCACCCAAAAAGATCTCCTAAAATTAAATGGTGTCATTCCTGTAACGTATGAAGGTAAGGCTCCATGTAATCTCCTCTAAAAAACTGTTTTAATAAATTCATGACAAAATATCATTTTGAGTATGTGAGCACATGTGATGAGCAGCATCTCTGTCCAAAGGTCGCTCCTACAACTTCCCCATCCAGCTGTGGCTTATCGACTCCTTCCCCTTCACTCCTCCCATATGCCTGCTGAAACCCACTGCGAACATGGTCATCAGGGAAGGGAAGCATGTTGATGCCAAAGGAAGGATTCACCTGCCAGGACTGCACAACTGGGATTATGTGCGTTGTCATATCTTCTGTGTAGATTTTAGTTTTTTTTTAAATGTGCCGTAGCGTTTTCATCAGTTTCACTGCTTCTTCTTCTACTCTAACAGCCTAAATCATCTGTAGTGGTTCTTCTGAATGAGATGATTGCCAAGTTTGAGGAGGATCCTCCACTTTCTTCAAAGAGCGCATCGGAAACCAAAGACCCCCACGAGCTCCTGGCATTTGTCTCTAATCTCCAGATCAATGAAGGTACTTCAGCTGTATTTTGATTATTGAAGGCCTATAATAAGAGAAGTTCTTGCCTTATTTAGGTGAACTTCTGTCCATTTCAGGTGGAGTCAGGCATCCCGAACAAACGACCAGCAAAGTGTCAGTTATCGGGGGAGGAGATTTAGGAATGGCGTGTGTGATGAGCATTTTATCGAAGGTAAAAATCACCGTTTTACATGACGTAACGTATGTTAATTTCATCTGCTTCTGACAACATGTCATGCATAATTACTCACCCTTTTCCCTCCTTTTGTTTTCCATGAAGTGTAAAGTGGATAAACTCGTTTTCATTGACGTTGCTGAGAGCTCCACCAAAGGCGGTAGTACAGATCTAGAGATTTTCAGCCTGCCGAAGGTTGAAGTATCCAAAGGTATGTCACATTCTGCTCTGTCATGTAGTAACATGAGAACACTGATGCTTCCTTAGGATTAATCATCAGCATGATGGCTCTTTTAGGGAAGACGGCAATTTATTAATTTAGGATTAATTGAACTGGTGCAGCGTTTCTAACTAGGATCAATTATAATGTTGAGTTTTTGTTATTGTCCTACATATTTAAGGTGCATGCAAGAGTTAACTATTCATATTTTCTGTCTCCTTTTAGATTTATCAGCCTCTGCAGGCTCCAGGGTTGTCGTGGTGACAGCGAACGCATGGAGCAGCGAGCAGTCGTATGCGAGCGTGGTTCAGACTAACGTCGATTTGTACAGAAGGATAATCCCAAATCTGGCACATCTCAGCCCTGCTGCTGTTATGCTTATTGCGTCACAACCAGGTGGGTAAACATAAAAAGCAGTCTGTTTAAGGAATATTTTGCTCTTTTCTCTCTCTTTCTGAAAAAAATAAATAAAACAAAAATCAACTGTTTGCTGTGTTTCATTCCAGTGGACATCATGACCCACGTTGCCTGGAGGCAGAGTGGCTTGCCTCCAACCAGAGTGGTCGGAGCAGGATGCAACCTGGACTCTGAGCGACTCAGTTATGTTCTGGATATTAACCTAAACACTCACAAACCTGCATGGGTCATAGGAGAGCTTTCAGAAAACAAAGGTGAGCCCAAAAAGAATCTGTTGGATATTTACATCAAGCCTTTGTGTAGCAGTGATTGTCACGGTGGATGCCCGGATTAACTTTTACACTGGCTGCGCTTGAGCTGAATCCTCTCCCCAGTCTTTGTTTTGTCTTGCAGTGTATGATCATAAGTTATGTTGCAGCACCTGTTGATCTTGTATGTTATTTTTACTCTCAAGACTTGTGAAGGCCAACAGTTAATGATGCATATGATAAAGCTTGGAAATGGTTTTCTCTTCCAGTTGCTGTGATGAGCAACATTGTGCTGAACTCCAATGTGATCCCAGAGATCGCCCCAGGAGGCAGTTCTACTAAACCATTATTAGACAGGTACAGTAAAAAAAATGAATAAACAAGCACTGGGGGGGGGGGTATTCCACAAAATGGGTTTACTGGTTTAGCTGGCTATGTTAACCCACATTTAAGCGGTAATCTTGTGTTTTCTGTTCCAATCTAACTACTAGATAAGTTGATGCAGAAACATATGCTGTGAACATAGCCTGTAGGTAGGGAGAAGGTTTTGTTCAGGCCATGCCTTATCAACTTATCTCCAGCATAATGATGTCAGGGAAGGTCACTATGAGTGTGATCAATTCTGTTAGAACCACTTTAATTAAAACAAATGAACAGTCTTTACTATTATTATCATTTCAACTATTGTCTGGCAACTTCCCACCTGCATGCGTTTGGCTGAAAAGAGAAACCCTTCGTTGTGTAATCTCATCATTCACAGACATTTTGGCCGATGTCTCCATTTATTTCTTATCCTCTGTTTTAAGCAGGCAATTCCATTCCCAGGTCTGGCTCTGTGATCTGGCGCTATACTTTGATTGAGTTACTTTGCGGTCATAGCCGGGGTTTTGGCTTGACAAGGCAGGTTAAGATATCAGAGGATATAGCAGCCTCGAGCGCAGGCTTTATCATAGGCGTAGTTAAACCTCCTTTCTGGAATACCCCCCTGATCCACGACCTTGCTTACGCTTACATTTGTTTCTGCAGAGCATTTGAGCTCATGAAGAATCGAGGCCAGCGATCATGGGCTGTGGGTCTCTCCATCGCCGACATCACGAACAGTGTTTTGACAGATAAGAAGAAGACACACTCCGTCTCCACACTGGCGCAGGTACCTCTACCACCAACCACACAGCAAGTTTTATTTCACTTACACACAGGAGCACAGATGTGAATTTGTTATTTTCTGACCATTATTCACTTATCTTTCCTCTTAGGGCTGGGGTGGAATAGGTGCAGAGGTGTTCCTCAGCCTCCCGTGCATCATGGGAGCAAACGGTTCCACACGGCTTGCTGGAGTGTCTCTTGGAGAGGAAGAGGACTCCAAACTCCGGGAAAGCATCGTCTCCCTTTCTAACCTAATGAGCCAGCTCAAGATATGAAGGATGTGAGCCGTGCGGCGTTGCCGCTTAGAGGTCAACACGCCAGCGGAGGAGGGACTGTGCCTGTGCTGAAGTTGTTAACACTGACATGAAGTTATAGCACTAATATCCTAAAGCTGTATGGTTAAAGAACTGTGTCGAATGAGTGATAGAAATATACGGACTGCTTTATATTTTCTAAGTTAACAGGGCTGTCTCACATGATATGAATGTATCCTTATGAAACCTTTCACATTTACAAGAGTGATGTCTGAAGTCTTTTTTCTTTTGTCAGTAACAACTGAAGTTGAATGTGGTTTATAGGTACTTTAACCAAAGATGCAACTTTCTGAAACCTCTACTGGAGTAAATCAAGATGAAGTATGAATCATGTATATATTATAAGCAATACAGGGTGCTGGTGCAGAGTCAGATTGCCTTACTAAGAGCAGCTTGTGTATCTGTTAAGCTTGTAAATTCCTCCTTTGCTCTTACTTTTGTTTATTTTGTGCAAAGACTTTACACAGCTTCACATGAAGCTACTTAAGATATCTATAATATGTTTGAGTCCATGATTTTTATGGGTGTGCAATAAATAACGGAAACATTGAGAGTCGATTGTTTGTGTGGCGAAGAGAAAGCAACAAACAATTAAGGTTAATCTCTTTATAAAAGTCAAGTAGTTGCATAAATGCAGATAAAGCTTTGGTCTAAGCCCCGCTCTCTCTCCCCGATGACAACCCGAACCAGAAAAAAAGGAGTAGCGATGTACAATTATGACAGTTTGTGGTCCGATGGAACAAAACCTACTCCAGCATGCCAAACATACTTGTGTAGATGCCAAGACCGTACTTCTTTGTGAGTCCATGCAGTTTTTTTTTCCTTTAGCAATAGCTTGCAATGCATGAAAGTAAAAAAACAACTTCAATATCAGTTTGAAATGACATGTCAGTGCAAAAAGAAAGAAAAATAATACTGATATTTGGACAATATATAGTATAACTGAAACAAAACAACAAACATGTCGTCTATACAGTAGGTCTTTGTACAGTATATTATGGCTCAACTTCCACTTTTCAAGAACAGGTTTTTTTTTTTTTTTTTTAGCAATTAAAGTAAACTGACACCAAAGTCATTACAATGGCTCTAGAACATGGTAGTACATGCGTTCAGCTTTGATTCGTGGGATTTTCTGTCCCTGGTCTGTAATGGCTTTGAAGAGTCTGATTTGTATTCTTAAGTTCATCTTAAGAATACAAACACTAAGCATTGTAGAAACATTTAGTCTCATATTACTTCCCAAAAAAGCATCAACTGGATTTACAAGGTTCACTGTCCATATGTTAACATCTCTGAACACTAGATGGCGCTACCAGTCTATGCCGATATGTTGCATCAAATCCAAAACCTTGACACGGATCCTTTAAGTATCAACCTAAAAGCACTGAAAAGAAACACGAGTTGTTTTAGTTTGACAGACTGAGGCGATGTAAGTGAGCCTGCTCACAGTCGACCACATATTCAGCATAAGAGTGAATGCTTTGGCTGCAGAGAAGATGTTTAGCCGTCAGCCACAGAGCCCTTGTGTTAGAGTTGCTGCAGTCAGTGCACCACGATAAAGTTAAAGACACTTTGTTGGAACAACAGGAAGCTAGCTAGAGATGAAGCAATAGGGACACGTGCAGCGGTCATTAGATCACATTATTCTTGTGCACACAAATTTAAACCAAGTGTGGCCCCATAAACCCCAAAAAACAAAAAAAAAGAACAAGTGAGTGGACCCAGTAGAATCACATGAGATCTCTACATATATATGAAAGAGGTTCTTTTCATACAAACACATGGACGAACAGAGGAGCTACTGGCCTTTCACCTCTTAAATAGGATTTAAAAACCAAAATCAAGCAGAAACAGAATGAACAATAGTAAAAAAGTTAAATGACACGTTAAAAAGTTACTGATTTGGGCAGCTGCTGTCCACCAGGAGGCATCCGACAAAAGTCTGGGCTGGACTGAACCAAGGGCACTCCTACTGGGGACTGTCCTGAGGATCTGGAGTGACCTGGGGGAGACCCGGTGTACAACAAAGGTGCTGGGAATGCAGAATGGTCTCTGGGGCCTCTGGAGAAAGGCTTAGAGTAAACAGGTGACGCCACGCTCCGTTTGTCTGGACAGATGGCGGGGCTACACTGGAACGGAGAGAGTCTGTCGGCAAAACTGGGCGGAGGAGGGGGAATGATGGAATCCTTCACCCAGCTGTCCTCTCCGTCATATTCTGGCTCTTGAGGCAAACTGGGGAGAGCGCACATCGCAGGGGGGATAGGAGAAGGGGAAGGAGGGATGAAGACAGGAGGTGGGGGGACAGGGTAGAGAGCAGGGTCATAGTGTCTGTCGATAGTATAGGGCGGGATGCTCTGCATGCTGGGAATTTCCTCCGGAGTGGAGGCCAGAAGTCTCTCCACAAGCCGATCGTCGTCATCAGCCTCGGAAAGGTTATCATACTGGGAAGTGTTGGAAGGACGTCTGTCTCCCATGGACACTGGGACGTAGAGAGAGACTGGGAACTTTGTTGGCTTTGAGGGAGGAAGTCTCGGAGAGGAAGACGAGGATGCTGCGAAGGCACGGTGAGAGGAGGGCTTTGAGGGAGGAGCTTTTTTCTGTGTGAGGTCGAGGGATGTCGGTGGTTTTGGATGCGGTTTGGGGGATAGTCTCATTTGAGGGACTGATGGTGAGGCGGACCGAGGGGAAGGAGAGCGACGTGGGGTCAGTGAGCCAGACCCCGTCCTCATGCAAGGGGGTTCTCTTCCCATTGAGCTTCGGTCACTCTGCTCCGGGTACAAAAAAGGTGGAGGCGGAAGGTCTGGAAGGTCCACGATTTCCTCCTCGCTCTGCATGATGAGAGCATCCAAAGGAGGAGGCTCATATGGTGGAGGCCAATCCCCAGGTTCCTCCTGGGTTCCTTCTGTCTGTTTTACCTGTTTTCTCTCATCTCTGCAAACTTCTGCAAGAGTCTCTTCTGCTTTCCCGACGAACCTCATCTCGGCCGATGGTTTGTCTGCTTTTGAAGGTATCGGAGGTGCTCTGCAAGGTCTCAGGGAAGAAGGTTTTTCCTGTGTGTGAATGACAACTGGGTCTGGTGAAGGCAAAGAAGGTGTGTTTGTGACTGAGAAGCTTCTTGAATCCTGGGCTTCTGCAGGAGAAGGCGTCTGAAGCACGGTGACGCCATCGACTTGCTGGGTCTCTGTGTTGGCCTGCAGATTTATTTTCACTTCTAGAGGAGAGTCACGCTGCAGTGGAAGTAGGAGAACTGGTCTCTCTTGACCCAGAGGCTTCTTCGGCAGCTCGTCTGACTTGGCTGAAAGAAAAAGAAGGAAAATGGGATTGATGAGAGAAGCAAAAAAGATACAGAAGTGTGTTTGAAAAGCTTGAGAACCCTTAAAAGGTCTTTTTCTATTTCTGCTTAAAACTGACCTAAAACAATCACATTTTCACACAAGTTTTGAAGATATCTTTAATAAGAACCCAATAAAACAAAACAAAACTTGTTCATGTATTTATTGAGGAAAATAATCAAATATTCCACATGTGAGTCTTAAAAAGAGCATCTAGGAATGGTTGGTCTGATGGTGAAATCAGAGTGTTTAAAGGCAGGTGTTAGTGCGTACTTGAATTTATTTACATATCTCAGATCTTTACACGACCTTTGTGACAATGTTTTATGTGGAACAAGAGATTTGTAATGACCTAAATAATTGGGAGGAAAAAAAAGAAGCTCGTCAGGCTAGAAAAAGTTATCAAACCATTCCTAAAGAGTTTGGACCAATCAACAGAGAAATTATTACCCTCTCCAGGAGTAGCATACCAACAGACCTTCAACTTTTAAGCAACTAAAAGCACAATAACATTAAAGTTTGCAGCCACAGCATCATCAGGTGAAGGCCTGTCAGGGCTACAGGGGAAAGCCAATAATAAAGAAAATAGTCTAAAATTTGCTAAAACTCTCATGAAAAAGCCAAAATAGTGGTGGAAACGTGTTTTATGGATGGGCGAATGTTTCTCTTTTTGTTTGTTTGTTTCAATGAGAAGTTGTTTTGGAGAAAGGCAGACAAAGGAAACCTTGTCCCATCTGGGCCAAATGGTTGCTATTGCATTGTTGTTTGGGTATTTTTTAACGCATCTGGGTCAAAGCAGCTTGCCATCACAGTGAGAATGATGAATTCTAAATTATATCAACAAGTTTAATAAAAGGAAAATGACGGCTCATCTGACTGAACTGTATCTGAAGCAGGGTAACTCACTCCGGTCCAACGAGAGCCGCAATCCAGCAGGTTTTCCTGCTTCAACACACTTGAATCAACTTAAATGGATCTAACCGCCAATCAAGTTCTGCACCATGACTAATTACTTTGAGTCAGGTGCGTTGGAGCAGGGATACATGGAAAACCTGCTCGTAGGACCGGAGTGAGTAACCCTGATCTAAAGGGGGAAAAAAAGATGGTTAATGCAACGAGACAAAAGTCCCATGTACACAACTTGTTCCACTAATGAGTCACTGAAGAACAGAATAAATATTTTAGAGTGGCCATGTCAAAGTCCTGACCCTAATCTAATAGAAATGTTCTGCAAGGACCGGAGGCAAGCAGCTTATGTGAGGCTACTGAGCATCATCCCAGAGCTGAAGCTGCTCTGTGCAGACAAATATGCTAAAAATTCCTTCAAATTCTTGCGAACTACTGATCAAAATTGACCAGGAATGTTTAGTTTGAGGTAACTGCTAACAGAGGAATCACAACAGAAACTCAATGCATACTCTGACATGGTTTTTTCACTGTTTGATGTGTTGTATTGGATCATTTTCCAAAGGAAATAAATCAGCAAATATATCATTTTGTGTACTTGAAGAATTTCCAGACATTTCTCATGAAATACAAAAAAAACCATGGCTGCACCTGGAGGAGGCTGGTCCAGCTTTTTACTGCGCAGCTCTGACATTGAAACCTGTAACTGTTCAACCACCATATCATCGAGAAGGAAGAAAGAAGCAACCAGCTGCTCCTGAAGAAACTCCCTCAGGTCCTCCAACTGCAGCTTCAGCAGGCGCTCTGTTAAACACACATTACAAAAACACAAAATAAGAGTTAAACTATTCAGATCAAAATGAAGTTATTAAGAGAGAAATGATTATTTTCAAAGAAAGCAATTCTGCAAAAGCATTATGATACTAAGCTACCAGATAAAAAAAAACGTCCAGTCAGTTTCAAGAAATCAACCAATATGCTGAGACAAAGCTTGTCTGCCCATCCAATGAAAAGACAGCCTGTGATTCTTCTCCACAGCAACGAGCCACTTGTGTTATGTAAGCCATCCAGTTAGGATGCAGCCAACCGTGAGGAAGCGTGCGATGTAATCCACACTGGTGTGGCAACAGCGGGCATGGCTGTATCTGGGCATAAAAGCAACTTGGCTCATGTGGCACAGTGTGGCATGTAAAGATAACCTGATGAGTCTTCTACTCACTTTTATGTAACTTGAGGATTGTATAAGCCATAGCAGTTAGTATCTTGTCTCCTTCCAATATGTAGATGTCCCATAAGCGCAAGGTGAGGGTGAACGGGGTCTGTTATGTAAGACAAAGCAGATGTTGGACTAAAAATAATAAAAAGTACTCAAGATGTAGTTCTGTGTTGAGATGTGGAGATTAAACCTTCAAAAAGCTAAAGACATGAATACTCACTCTGTCAATGAAGCACTGGAGAAACCATTTGGTGGTGTAAATCCCTGTTGTCATCTGCTCCTTGTCCTGTGGGATGGGAATCAACAAGAAACCGTCTCATGGGAAGCTGCTTAGTTATAAATCTCATTGTATAAATGTTCTTGGACCAGCAGTAACATTTTCAAACATGTTTCCGACCTTTTCGGGCCACAAAGCTCAATGCCTCCTACATTAAATGGAAAGCATTGGTCATGCAAATGCAACTCACCAGGTGTTTCTTTAGCTTAGGCAGCATTTTGGAGAGGATGAGCTCATGGTGAGCCTGGAAACGCAGCAGCTTGGGGAATCCTGGGATGAATAACCCTGGCAAAGAGAGGAGAGAAAAAAAAATCACTACACTATACATGGTGTAACAGTATGTGGAGATGGTGTAAGAGTTTTCAAAAGGATCAATCAAGTCAATGCAAGGACCATTTTTATTTCATCATTTTGGAAGAAAACAGTAAAAAAAAACAAAAAAAAAAACGTAGACATGAATCATCTCTTCCTCCGTCTCACCGTGCATGGAGTGCTTGCTGTTGGTAAGGAGCTGGGATAGAGCCCAGAAGGCATCTTCCTCGTTCAGGTACATGAGCAAGATCGCAGCGATCTGACTCATCCCCTGGCAGTAGCTCACCTCCTGGGGGAAACACAGGGGAAGATGCAGCTTTAAGTTAAAACAGAATGGACAAATGAGAAGAAGTATTCATAATTTAACACCATGCACACACACAGGGGCTAAGAGATAAGGAGGAGAGCACCTGAATGTCTGATGTGGTCTGCAGGCAGACTGTAGACGTGTGCGGTTCTACTGCACGCAGAGGTGCAGCATCTGTATTATAAACACTTGCACCAAAGAGCCTTTAAATATTTACAGAAGCTGGACTTACTTTCTCAGTAATGTCATGTTTTCAGCTTGAATTACTGCTAAAGCTGACAATCAAATGATTCACTGATTTACACAAAACCAGCTTTTGGCACAAACATAGGCACACGTGGGATATTTGACCATATTAAGGCGGATTTATTGTACAGCTTGAAATGGACACTCAAGTGTATCCTTTCAAGGAAATACAGTAAATATAATTAGGGTTGCAGGGAGGTTAAACTGCACATTTCTTACATTCCTCCCTGCAATCATATGTGAAAAAGACAAACACCCCTCCCTCTCTATCGCTCCATTTCTCTCTCTCTCTCTCTTTCTCTCTCTCTCTCTCTCTCGGCTCTCCTACTGACCCAATTTTTTTATGAGCACTGTGTGAGAAGAGGGGAAAAGGAAAAAGGATACAACACATGACCGTTTCCTCTGGCTCAAACACCTCTGCCACAAAGGAACTGACCACAGAACCAATTAGAAAAACAGTTGTGGGCTATGTTTGTGTGCATAGTAATGTTCTGTACAATGGACTGCTGGCAGCAGCCTGTGCTCACAAGACAACCGATACGAAGAGATGTACAAGATACATATGTTATATGTGCAGTTATTGTAGATTTTTAAATGAAATGGGAGAAGTAAACAAACAGAAATGGGCATTGCACCCTGTAACAATAGGTTTCTGCTGTTCTCTATCATCAAACAGCAATCTTAATAAACACAAACTTCTGCCAGTTTCAAACCAGCAGAATGCACGAGGACCTCTAAAGTAGTTCTCCTTCCACCTGTAAGGAATGGGAGCCAGAAGATGTAAGTCCTAAGCAGAGTTGGAAGACTGTTAAGTTATAAGGAAGCTACATTTTGAATGTCTAATAGCAGTCATTTACAGCATTTTGCACATTAACTGCCCTGGAGGAGGCAGAGTTTCGTCTCTGCTACAACCTAATTTCCCCCTCAGCCAGAGAGACTTGACAGAAGTCTGATTGCAAAGTTGTGTTTTTCCTGAATCGTTCGATCTGATCGAGGTGGTAAATGTGACATTTTAATTCTGATAGCGTTTTTTTTATTATTATTATTAGAATATCAAGTTTAACATAAATGCTGTTATTGTTAAGACTGCAAATAAAAAAATGAGCTGGATTTTCATGAAATGAATATGCAAGATGTACTAAATACTGTTTAGCAAAAGCACTTGTAGTTGAAAAGGGACAGATCATTTTCTGTTTGATGCATTATTGTTTCAGCTCTAATATTTGTTCTCACCATTTTAAGCACAAGAAGAGTCAAAAAAGAGAACTTGATCTAACAATGCCGGTTCGCTGGTGGCCTGAATGTTTCAGAGTGATGCCGTACATTCAGGCTGAGCCACAAGCATAAATAAAAGATCTCACCCAAGGCTCTGAACAAGAGTGAGAACAGATTGGTCTGCAACTCTTGGCCTGTTCTTTGCTGTACAGAAACCAACAAAACTCAAGAATTTGAAGCTTTTGCATTACGGATGTTCCTTTTTTTTTCTCTCCCTGCAGAGCCAGCGTCCACACAAGTTCTCTATATTACATAATGCTGTCTTAGGAATGCATGCATATATACACTCACATAAAAAAAACTTACCGTATTGTAGACAGAGTAGGCTGCTAGTACATGAAACAGTGCCTGCTGCCTGGAGAGGGAACAGAAAAACCAACAAGGATGTGATTCTTGTCTCATTCAAGCAAAAACAACTTTTTAGGGAATTTCAGTTTCAGCAAGATGACATTTAAAGTAGAACTACTTCTATCATAGTATTACAATGATGAAAACATATGTTGTGGATCATAAATAACTAATATATTAGCTCCATAACGGCAATTCTTCCACAGCATGCATCTTTAGTCCAGTTTCTATCACCGCAGGGTCGAGCGCTCTGCAGCTGATTACATCTGGAGACTCAACAGTTTCAGACACTGAGCACAAGGCAGCCATTGTGTGTGTGCGTGTGCATGGATTTATGTATGTGAGTGGAGCACGGGTATTCACAAATATTATATAGAAATACAGGAGGATGTCTACACTCCTGGCCTTAATAGCAGATAGATCTCCAAACAGACAGTGGCAGAGACAGGAAAGGAGTTTTAAATAGCATTCAGTGGCTCGGTGTGAGTAATTCAGATGTTGACTCACAGGGAAATAGTGGGCAGCAGGATGGAGCGGCTGTTTTGGTCTGTTTGGACCCGGTGGCTTTGAATTGAACGGGAAGTGTGTTACAAAGAGCAAGAAGACAGAGTTCAGCTACACACTCAGAGACAAGCTAAGTGGCTGATTACAAACACTAAAACACGGGATTATGTTTGGAAGTTTTTTTTAAGGTATTTTTGAATTCATTACTATCATTTGTTGTGTTGTTTTTTTTTTTCCTTGCAGTGTTTTCTTTGTGCATGTGCACTTGTGTCAGTGCACAATTCTGTATGAATGCCGTTTCCTGTGGGGCTTTGTGCACTGACAGGAAGGTTAATAAAATGCTGAAAGGAGGAAACCACCGCTTCGGGTTTGTGAGAGTGTGTAACGCGTGTAAATGCGTGTGTGTTTGGCTGCTTCAAGGTTTAGGCCAGAGGTCACACCCTGCAGGAGCCTCGGTGAGGGTAAATATGAACTTGCGAGGTGAAAGAGAAAAAAGCAAAAAGCAGGAAGGTGTAAAAACCACCTTAAAACAAAACACCGATTTAAGTTAAAGATATTTATCATCACAAACCTATTTCACCTGCTCAAGGTCAAAGAATATTCTGGCGATCCGCACAAACATCCGCAGTGCGTGTTGGTTTAGTATTTTGGAGAAACCACCACACCACACCAGCATTACTTGTAGATAAAAAAAAAAAAAAAACTAGCCACTCACTTGACTCCAAAGCGGTCCATGAACATGATGTGGTTCCTGAAGGTTCTGTTCACATCCAAGTCTATCTGCTTGATCTCGGTGGAGAAGTTACGAGCCTGTTGCTTCATTTTCTGCCCAATGAAAAAAATGACAATTATGTTTCTAAAGTCAAGCAGTCTGAATTAAATATCATTATAATCATACGTTTATGTTTTTAGCAACTGCCTTCAGTTTTAAGACTCCTACCTCATATTTTCCCTTATTATCTTGTTTAACTTTCTCTACGTCCAAAAGCAAAGCCCAGGCCTGGCCTCGCAGCTGGAGAGGGATACCTTTATATACTCGCTTCACCAACTGAAACATGTTTGACAAACAGTAGGAAAAGATATAAGATAAGTCTTCACAGCAACACTCACAAGACATAAGCAGAGGGTTATGTAAATTATAACATTAATCCTGTTAACACTTGACTGACAAGAACCCATTGTTTCTACTCATGCACTTGTTTTAAGTGTCTAGACCTCAGAGATGGGAAGACACGACAGAAAGAGCTCAGCTTAAAAAGGGAATGGAAAAAAGATTATAAACAGAAACGGAAATAATACATCAGATAGGGTAGAAAAAAAGTGAAGCAAGAGCTAAATTGAGACAGTATGTTGGAATGTGATGGGAGCCAATATTGACCTTTTCGCTATTCCTGTATTTATCCCACTTCTTCACCATCTTAAGCCATTTCTCCACTCGCTCTATCTCTTGTTGCTTTTGCTGGGGAGAGAAACAAAAGCATGCGTGAGAGGGAGGAAATTTATTACATGGAAGGTTAAATTTGGAGCATGCTATGGGGGCAAAAATCTCCTTACCTTCTCTTCAAGTGCAGTGGGTGTTGGAAGTTCTTCCTCACTGGAGGACAAACGCATATATACACCACATGTGTTAATTACTCAGACATTTGTTTGGCTACGTAATCAGGACGTGAAAAATGTTAGAGGTGGGAAAAAAAACTAAATTTTGCAAACGTAGACATTATCCAGGATTTTAAATCACAACAGAACTTTAAATGAACTTACTGTAGGAAGCCGAAGCGGTCCGTGACTTTATAGATGCTGTAGTCAGCATCTTCCCACGGGTCGATGTTGACGCCCTCTTGTCTGCCCTGAAAAACACCCAGAAATGAAACAGAATATTAGTATTTAGGCAGATCTGCATTCTTCTCATTGGTCATTTTGAGATTGAGGTTCATTTCCACGCATAAGAAGGCAGTTGTTTGATACCTTTGTTATAAAAGGACAAAGGTATCAAAACACCAAGTCCTAAGCATGTTCCTCAGGGATGCCATCTGTACCCACGCTTACCTTGTCATATTTAGAGATGATTTCAGCCCGTTCCTCTGCTATAAGCGTATCAATGTCCTTCTTCATGTCAAAATCTAGAAGGAAGCAGATTAAAATACTGTCAATAACAACATTTGGAGTAGAATATACCATCATGATCACATTTTTATATTTCAGGAGGTTGTAACCGAAGGATATTCAACTGTGGGTATGGTAGGAAGAGCAGGGCACTGAGTTAGTTACACATTTATTCCATTGTGTAAATTTAGCTTTGAAACAAACCTTCACTAATATTAGTGGATTTGTCAGACATACCGATGGTCATGTGATTTAATCAACCTTCAGTAAAATTAGACTTGTTTGATTCTCATATGCATCATTTTTGACAGGAAGTATTTGCGGTCTAAATAAAAAGGTACTGTTTTAGGTGGTAAAGCCACAGTCATGATGACAGAAGGAAAGAAACACATGAAAATACTTCAGCCTTCAATTAACTCAACCACAAAATAACTTGAAGTCCCACGGCTGAGCTTTGGCAGATTTTCTCACTAATTCGGCATCCATCATGCATCCAGTCTCTTCTCTGAGCTCTCTCCAGGAAGTAAAAGTTAGTCTTATCTCTTGCTCTGTCACTTTCTCTCTTTCTTTTCTTCGCTTCCTGCAATAATGTCCTCTCGGGTTTCTTTGCTGAATCGGCCACGGTGCACGTTCAAAATGGCCAGTTCATTGATAACCAGTTGCAAGCGTGTGATGCGGTGTCGTAAAGCTAAAATGCTGCGTTAAAGTGATGCATTGGGATGAAAGAAAAAGTTGTGAAGTGCGGTTTAAGAGCTTAGGGATGCTGCTGGGAAACAGCGGCTCCAGGAATGTGCATCGTGAATGTCAGTGTGTCATCGAGACGAGTCAGAAGCGCAATGTTTGAAAGTCAGAAAGTTATGTAGTGTTACTTTAATATTACCAGAGATATCAAGAGCGATAGACTCTGATATGATTAAGTTGCTTCCTCCCTTTTAGGTCAAAGAAATTAATAGAAACTTATTTAAAATGACCTTTTGGATTTAACTTATGAAAATTAGGGTCTACATGCATAAAAAACACACTCCGTTTCACAAGAATCCTCTCATTTTATATTGTGTTATAGAGAATAATTGCTCACCTCTAATGAAGCCCAAAGTCCGTCCCCCCTCACTAGTCATTGGTTTATTGAGGTCAACTCAAAACAAAAATGATGGAGGTGTTGACTGATGGTCAAAGATGGTTCAAAGAACAATAACAAATATTGCATTTATTTCCTTTTGTTGCCATATTTGAGCAGTCCTTCTCATTTAATATAAAATCCTAAAAGAAACTACCTGAAATACACAATTTTCACACACACCCTTGTGCAAGGCAAGATTATATACCATAATATGTGGACTATTATGTTAAATAAATTTTTTTTGCAAGTTAAAGACCGTAAGGAGCCAGCGTGTGAATGCACAAGCCACAGGGCCATCAGCAACTTCCTGCCATGGTGCCCAATAAGAGATTCTCAGCATGAAGAGATAAACAGAGGTACAGTACTCTGAACTTAGTTTTGTTAGAAACAGCAGTCTCGTGATTCCAGGGCATTACCAGGAATTGTACATTACGACTTAAAAAGGATGCTGATGCAGTTTCATTTAGTTAGCGATGGAGAACAGAAAACTGGTTTGGTCTCATGTTAGACATCGTTCTGTGGCAGATAACGTTCGATTCTCTGGCTGGTCGATGCTTTTTCTGTAGGCCAGCCTGCAAGTGGATCAGAGTGGTTTAGACTGAATCTCTAAATATGTCACTGTACCAAATAATCTGTTCCCTGAATCTTTCTCTCTTTGATTTAGAGATTTAGAGAGTAGAATAATAATCCTCTTGTGAATATTTAGACTTAAGACAGTTTTATATTATTACACTGACCACGTGAAAACCTATACAACAAAACAGAGCAAGCACAAACAACTTATTCGTGTTATTCCAGGGAATTCAAGTGGGAGTTGTGTCATAGAGCTTTGATTCTACGGTTGCATATACCTGCATTTAGGTGCATGAAGCCATTCGAGTCTCTGAGTACAACTGAGTACAACTGCTCACACTCACACTACTTGGGGAAATGATGAGACCAGCGCTTCTAATGGAAGTAAAGTTCAAATGCTACTAAAGTCCTCCCTCACTCTTCACACTACAGCCCCAGTGGCTCAGAGAGAGTACAGCCTCTAAATTTCAGAGATTTTGTAGATATGAAGAAAAACAGCAGCGATGCCAAGCCAGCACACTGGAAAGATGAAAGAAAGATAAAATGATCTCTGCATGTCTCGCCCTCTTCTGTGTACCACTGGAAGCTACAACAGATCAAAGTGAGGACCGTTCCGCTCAAGTTCACTTTGAGCTACAAGTTAAGACAATGAGGCCTTTATGCTGCAAACTTAAATGTTGTCATGGGACAGAGGTTGAAGATAAGACATTTACGGTGGGTTTAAGGTTTTTCTTCTTTCAAGGAAAAAAAGATGAATCATTCTAAAAGCATATTTTCAAATCATATCAATTTTTAAAACAAGATTTGTGTAAGAACCTTCAACAGATTACACATTTTGTTTGTTTTGTTACAAACCTACTGACACAAATATTGTGCACAGATGAACTGAAGCTGTTGCCCGTCAGCATGAGCGCCCTTGCTGGAGGTGTCAGGCTGGATGCATGTCTGCCATGCCAAGTAGTAACAGGTGGGAGAGCACCTGCCACTTTACACAGAGACCCTTTAACTTTTCCCTGAACAACGTTATGCTTTGTGCTGACGAGGAGACAGTTTGTCTGAAGCAGTGGTCCTCATGTAAAATGATATTATTGCTGAAACAGCAGACACACAGACTGATAAGTTAGGAGGGTCACACACTGGGGAGCAAATATGCTTGAAAAACACCTCTCCTCACATATTCACCCCAATTTTCCCCACAAAAACAGCATCTAAAACAGTGACAAAAACATTATTTGCCTTCTACTTTCCTTTAACCAGACCTCAGTCACAGCATCTGATCGTCACCACCCAAACAGCTGAGTATGTTCTCATAAACAAGCTGAAGGCAGGTGTACTCCCCTGTTGCATGCTTTCCTTTACGAAACTTCCCCACTTTTTTTTTCTCGTTCACCTCAGGTCAGCTTTCTTTTTTTAATGCAATCATCAAATTTTTCTGAAGTGTTGAGTAAGCCGTCCGTGGGGTAATGCATTAGCCCAGCTCTAACCCCGTCAATCATCTTTATGAGAAGCTGCCTGCCAAGAACTTTAAAAAGGGGTCTTAAGTGCAGAGCCAAGGTGTGAAAAGGAAATGAAAGCAGAGTTGAGATCGGCATCTTTCTGTGCGTTGCCTTATTTAGCATCTAAAGTAATTGGAAGCAACCTTTTAAAAACTGTGCTTACATGTGTTTGTGTTGGTTTTTATTATAATTGAGAAAATGGCAATGGTGGATTATGGGTTAGCATTGTTACTGAACAGGAATGTTCCTGTATTGAACCTTAAATGGGGCCTTTCTGTGAGAACGCCTGTTTCCTCCATCACCAAAAGGAGGCTTTTTTTTTTTAGTTAACTGGTGATTCAATAATGGACGTAGGTGTGAAAGAGTATTGTTTGTCTTTAACCATTTTCACACATGAACACAAAACACATCGGGAAGTATGTGGTGGCCATTTGGTCTGGACTTTTTCTGTGGTTTCTGTTCACATATGGACTTCATGCAAGACATTTTCTGTTGTAGGTGCACTCTCACAAACAGGAATACGAGGGACGGGGTACGTGGGGGTGTCAGTTCACAGCGTAAAGTGTCAATCTGTTCTTTTTACAGGACGTTCATAATAGCAGATGAGGCTCCTTATTATGCGAATACTGCATTTATCTGAGCATATCCACAACAACAAAGAGCTGTAACTTCTCATTTTCTTGACCCAACTTCAGTTTTCATGAGTGAAATCAATCATTTTGCCAAGTTTACAACATGACCACAAACAACTAGCAAAGTGGTTAAAACATTATAAATGTGTTAAATCACTTCAAAGCCGAATTTGGAATTCAGAATAAAGATTATTTTCATTCAAGGCCCTCAGAGGGGTTTCAAATTACTATTAGGTAGGTGGTATAAAAAGTCTGTTTTGCTTTATCCTGAGGTCTCAGATGCTTTCTTCCTGTGTTAAGTTTCCAGAATGCTGATACAATTGTGTTGGGGTCAGGAAGAAAAGGAAGTCAGTGGCCGCCACTCCTTCAATAACAGGTTTAGTAAGAACTACAGAAAGACTCTGACAACAAACCTGGGTCCTCCTCCAACCGAGGAAGCCTTTTTAACTGCCTGAAATGATCCAGATGTAGAATTTAAGAAGGGAGCCAACCACCCAAATTCCACCTGTATTTTTTCTCTTTTTCTGCTTTTGACTTACAACCAAAATACCAGCATAAAAAAAAAGCTGAGGCTGAAACCGATGGATGGCTTTCATGGTGAGTTCAATGGAATTTACTTTGAACAAGCGACTAAAAGGTGCGGCTAGTTGTAGAGGATCATGGTGCCAACCAGATGGAAGCAAGGCGAGTGGGTGAAAGTGAGAAAGCAGTCGAGAAGGTCACTGAGTGGGATAGGTCTCACGCAAAATTTCATACCTGGGGGAAGAGTGCGGTTTATGGGATTGCAGGTTGAACAATGGAACTAAAATAGGATTAAAAATAAATAATAGCTTTGAAAGAAAACAAAAAGACACCAGCTTAGGTGGAGGATAAACAGCGTACGACGGGCACCAAACAACGGACTAAATGGTGATAATCTTGTTGCTGACGGGAGAGAATGCTTTGAGTCTGAGTTTTAGGTGACATCATTTCCTGTTATGACATATGGCTCTAAATCGAGCTTGCCTATATAAGCTCTCAGTGCACATTTGTGACCACAACAGCGTTCTGAGTCACAATCTTCTAATTACAAGGTTGTAAGCAAGTCAAAATTTCCTTTACTGATTTATAATCAAAATGTCCTATCTCTGTATGTGTTCCTTGCATGGTGCAGTATTCAGCCTGACAATGACCCACATCCTGTCAGATGTCATGGATAAATACAGAAATAATGAGACTTTTAATAGGCAAAATAAATCAGACCAAACAATGTAATTGCAGAGACTTTAGTCAAGAACATACAAGCATTAGTACAGCTTTAAACTGGTTCCTACAAAAGTCATCTATTCCTGCATTTGAGCATCAAAAGGAAACACATTTGGTTAACCATGCAAAGCCTGAACACAATACATGTGTCAGTAACAGGTTTCCATATAAATAAACACGCCTTTTTTCCTATCGTATTTCAGTTTTCCCTTTTTCGTGATCATCTGTCTTTTGGCCTATAATCAGTCTTAATCTGACTGGCATCCGATTTAAGGCTGAGGATTATACAAGAGCAGAGGAAGAATGAAAGCCTGGGATTAGAAAAAGCCTGGCAACAGTCAACCAACTGAGGGAACTCTGGTCGCAACCACTGAACTGAGTACATACAGTAAAGGTGTGTGTATTTACTCTGGGCATTTGTGTGCCGGCAGCTTGAGTCAAGTAAAACTACAAAAAAAGGAGCTAAGCGAAAGTGACTACGGTGGAATACAAAACTCAACTGCACCACCGAGTTCCCAAAGTTTCAGAAATTCTGAGTAAAGATCACATCTTTAATTGAAGATTTAGAAGTGTGTGGCACTCAAAAGTTAAACCCAAACTGCTTACTGCATGAGACAGAGGACGCCAGATGCTTGGTTCTTCGGATGATAAGTCAATTCTGCCTGGCTGGCCAAAGGACGCTCTGACTCAGATCAGACAAGCTTGGAATATGTACTCGCTCAACCTGGTTAGCTGCAAAGAGCCCCCTGCCATGCCTGTTGTCTGTACTTTACTTTCACTATGAATCACCACCTGCCCAAAGGGTAGCGTTATCAGTTATTGTTAAGCACCAAGTTCCAAAGTTAAACAGATTTACGATTTCGGCTCATTTCTGGTTTTAGATTTTAAGATTTTATCATTGAAGAAAAGACACCTGATGCTATATAAAAGTTTTTTTTTTTTTTTTTTTTTTTTTTCAATCAGGAAAACCCAACAAAAGAACTGGTTGTGTGATGGGGTCTTTCTCTTTTTCTCTCCAAAAAACCCCCGAACACA
>JBBBVU010000010.1:29367450-29424132 GCA_037177055.1 Atherinosoma microstoma
CCAAAGGTAAACAAATTTCCGGTTTTGGGTCATTTCTGGTTTTGGGTTTTGAGAGTTTATCAGTGAAGAAAAGACACCTGAGGCTAGAGAAAAGTTTTTTTTTTTTTTTTTTTTTTTTTAAATAAGTAAACCTCACTGAAGGACTTATTTGTGTGATGGGGTCTTGCGCTTTCTATCTTAGACACACTCATGAACACACACCTCCGGTCTAGAAGTTACCGCAGCTTGTAAACGATGGGATTGTTTTGTCAAACGCGCTGTTTTCGAGCATGACATCCCCCCCACATCCAGAAATAAATGTTCAAGCCAGAATCAGATCCAAAATATGAGTGTGTACAGCCCTACGGACTGCCACAATAAAGATAGCACCAGGAAGCCTTTGCCAACTACAGTATATATAATCACTGCAGTTGCGTAATATTACTGATTATGTTGTTTATACACTCCCGATAGGTGCAGATGTGGGAAGTGTGCTGAAATATCAACAGCGGCAACAAACATCTAATTTCATCCCTTCCTCACAGCACATGCTAAAGAGGCGTACAGTCCCACCCTGCAATAGTCAGGAGTCATTCCTCCGCAAAACGAGTCATTCCTCCGCAAAACTTCCACTTTTAAAATGATTGCGGCGGGTAACATGCACGCTCTAGCTTAGGGTGCACTGCCTAGAAAGATGGACCTCACAAGCAAATGTGGGAACTATGATGCGCTAGTGGCCAGGCTGCTGGGAAAAAAAAGTCTTGCAAATGAGTTAGAAATTATAGGATAAATAAAATTGCTTCTGCATAAAATAACTGGAACATGTGTGTACTTCTTTTTTTAGCTTTGGGTGATGTTTAAGGTGGTAATACAGTGTTTTAACACTGCAGATGAGCCAGAGAACATGGAAAAACATGCCACGGCCACTTTTAAAGAACAGCCTGCGATGCAATGTATGGTATCATCTCTGTCATTACATTAGCTTAATGTTGTACGGTCATGGTGGTTGTGGAGGAAAAGCACATCATTCCAATTCAGAAAAAAAGAGGCTAACAAGCAACTGCATGGCTTCAATTTCCACATGAAGAGGTCTGAAGTCCCCAGATGGTTTCAGAGCTGCAGTTCTGTAATGGGAGTCAGACGCAGTGTGTGCATTTGTGTGTCGCTGGGTTCAGAGCAAGCAGAAAAGGAAAGCAAGGAAAGTAGCAAGAGAGAGATGTGAGGATCACAAGGAGGTGATTTTTCTATTTCCAGCAGGGAGTAAAGAAAGGTAAGTAATGACACAGTAGCCTCTGTTCAAGGTTTACATATTCAAGCCACAAGACCACCCTCGACAGAGTGTTTTCTGTCTAATTTCCTCCCAAAATATACACATTCTGACTGTTTAAAATGGCATGTAATTAAAAGGGAGCCCCCCGAGAGACCTGGAATCAGCACGTAACTCTACAGCAAGTCTAATCCAACACTAGCAAGATGCTCAGCAGCTGTCCCGTTCTTTAAAGATTTGAACTAAAGATGGAACTTCTGATACAGAAGTATTTCCTCTACAGTTGTAAAAGCCATCAGGACCAAACACACAAGAAATGTAAACGCCAAAAAGACTCATTAAACATGTTTAAATATCCCCAAAATGTTTAAATACCCCCAAATGACCCTAATCAATCAATAATCATTTATATTTGGGAGACTGTGCAACTTGGTTCCAAAACATGAGCTCTTTGTTTGTCTGGGAAACTCTCGATATGATGCAAGTAGCACTGACACCGATGCTCTCTTTTAATTACTGAGGAATGAAAACACGAGTCACGAGTTAGTTAATTGTTAGCATGCCAGCACCTAAAAAAAACAGATAACTTCCACCTTTCTTTACAAAAAGACAAGCAAAAACACAGATGAGAAAGAAGGAAATTTGAGAGAAG
Source organism: Atherinosoma microstoma (assembly GCA_037177055.1). Taxonomy (NCBI): domain Eukaryota; kingdom Metazoa; phylum Chordata; class Actinopteri; order Atheriniformes; family Atherinidae; genus Atherinosoma; species Atherinosoma microstoma. The sequence continues at coordinate 29,369,349 of JBBBVU010000010.1, forward strand.
CCGGTAAGAATAAAAGAAATACTAGCTTCATGTAAGCAGAAGCATCTGACGCTGATTTAGTTGAAATAAAGACAAATATCAAATAATTTGGGTGGGACTCAGGAATTTAGAAGGATGTCTAATACGTCATCCAGACTATAAATAATCGGCCAACATGCCAGCCCATGCACCTAATCTGTTTAGAGTCATTTCAGTGGATACCACCAGGTGTGAAACGAATTTTAGGTCAAATGATAAAAAGCAAGGTTCTGTTTTAACTGAGAAAATATGAAATGAGCACATATTAAGGGCTACAAAAGAATTCATTGTGCTCCTGAGTCTGTTCTGTTTGGTGTCTTTAAAAATACTTGATGACCTAAGATTAAATACACATTGCGGATGTGTATACATTTAGCACAAATGCTTCAATCCCATTAGCAGCCTCCAGACATAACAGTCCAGGCCTCATGCACCCAGGCGTGTTCTGCAGGTGCGATGGTGTGTGGACAATGGTCAATTGTTTTAACTTACCCCAGGGTTCTTCCCGGGACTCTCATTGTGGCTGTTGATGCACAGCAAGGCAAAACAAAAGTATTTATAAACTTAATTTTCTTTTCAGTGAGTTGAAACAAACACTGAGATAATCTAATAGATAAAAATCACTGTAAATAAAAAAATAAAAAAAAGGGGAGAAAATAGAAGAGTAATATCATTTTGGGCGAGTGAGGGGAAAATAAAACTGCTGGGAAGCTTTGATGGCAAAACCACATTCTCCTTAACAGGAGATTCTCTGTCTTTCCGTTTATTTTATGTCTGTATTGTTTATGCTTAGAAAATAGCAGCTACACACAGACTTTGTGGACCAGAGTACAGCGACTGGGGAACAGCACAAGGCTCAGAATAGCTCGTCCCCCCCCCCAGGGGCCTGTCCTGCCCGACTCTACATTACCACTGTCCCTCTGCCTTCTCATTTCTCCAAGGCTTAACACAAAAATCCCCCAACAACACTCAGCATCCCGAACAAACCCTTTTTCCCATCTTTACAAAAAAGGGAAAAAAATAAAACATGGAGGTCTAAGAAGGGGTCACATCAGCTCGCAGCTGACCAAACCTGAAAACTTTGGTTGTTGCCGCTGATTGAAGTCTCTAATAATAATAATAATAATAATAATAATAATAACAACAACAATAATAATCACAATGAGTTGAAGATCCTTGAATATCAGAGAGGCTTCGCTTCCTAGAGTGGCAGGACTTTTGGGAGGAGTGGTATGAGGACAGGAATGTCAAGGGAACAGTACCCATAAACACAAAACCACAGGACCCTTGCTGGGAAAGCCACATTCTCATAAATGAATCTTCTTCCAGGCAAATATGCAATAAGCAGCGAGGCTCAAAGATAGTTCCCATCCAGAGTTTAGATTAACTGTTAAATCTTTATAAACATTTGCATAGTCATGATGAATATGATGCTGGACAACGGTTAAATACCCAAGAAAAGGGAACTTAGATTTGGAACTGCTATTTCTAGATCTAATTTGTTATCCATTTAAATAATAGATGTCTTATCAAAAGCCTTTTCTCCTCCACTGCTCATGTCCTCAATGAACTCCCGACATCAGATCTGACGAAGCTTCTATTATTTGTGCGCCACTACAATCCACACGACACGTTTCTGCAAATTTTCCACTAGAAAACAGATGAGATGCTTCAAGAAGGCAAACGCATGGAAAGGCTGTTATCCAATGAGATAAGCCCAACCAAGGTCTCCAGTCAAAAAGCAGAAATCATGCCAGATCCTCAGATCTACACTCCTCAGCTGATTCGGTTACCATGCTTTCCATGTCCAAAAAGGACAGAAACAGAAGATTAGGGTACACGGAAGGGAATAAGCATCACACTGAAAGAAAAGAGTAACTTCATGGTTACATCAGGGGCAGGTTAGGCATTCGGAGCGAAAACAATGTCAAAACGGCCTCTAAAAGAAATATTTGACAAGATGCAATCATGGAGGGGAAATTCCAAGATAGCCAAATTTATTTAGACAAGTAACAGCAAGAATGTGTTTAGTTCCTACAGCACTCCAAACTGGATACGAAAATAGAAAAAATCCTTACAATTAACTCTGTGTTGACGGCATTAGGTGACATTTTTATTGGGTTAAAAACCAAAATTGGCTATAAATTTACATTATATTGCACCGTATAATGAGAATAGACTATATATGTTGTTGGATTACACCTTTCACCATTCCTACCCTTATGAACAACATAATTCATAGACGTGTTTCCTTTTTAACCGAGAGGAATCGTATAATTACGAGTCTGAGAAAGTATTCATGACTGTCTCTTCAAAATGATGCCACATGTGAGGTTGCATCCTAACAGCTGAATATGATTATTTAGAGTTTAATTATGCTAATTTATGATCTGTGAAACCTATTTTTCCACTGATACATTCTCTCAGATGAATTTATGTTGGACATGAATGGGTGTTGGAAAACAGAACATATGTGTGGACTTGTCCAGGGTGTGCCCCTGCCTACTGCCCAACGCGTGGAGACAAACTCCCAGACCTTTCCGAGAGATCTGTAAAGAAAACAGTGAAACTACAAAGAGATATTTTGTGAGTCACACAGCATGGCCGAAGCCTTCCTGGCTCTTTTTTTTTTTTTTTTTTAAATAGTTGACGAAAGGCTTCACTATCTGGTGCATTTTGGGTACACTGGTACGTCTGTTGGCCTTTGACGTCCATCATAAAGCCGCCATTCAGGCAGACAAAACTACTATTGTTGTCCGTCTGGTGAAATAATATTATCACAACAGAATACAATGAATGCTGCCGATTGAGGACTTGTGAGAGAACCATAGATGGGCATTAAATGACACGTGGCTTCAATGAAAGTCAAAGAATCTACCAACTCACTTTTCCTCACTTGTGCCTTTAAAAACTAAACATCCAGAAAGCTTCTGCAAGGCTGACAACACTTTTTAAAACCTTGAAGGAAGATAAACTTGCTCGGTACAAATATTCAAATTTAATCAACAACTATACTTGTTAAAAAAAGTCCTAAAAGAGGCTAACGTTGCCTGAGTCCAATTTACAGGGATGAAAACAAGCTCACGTGCTCTTCCTCACACATGGCTGTCATCCTGCTTGCATTGGAGAGCGGGTGGTCAGATCATTGCTAAACAGGACCAGTTTAAGTCAAACAGGACAACTTGCATCCTTCTAAAAAAGGTATTTTTCTGTAGATTTGGGTGATGATGTTATAATTACACTGATGCAGTAAGATTAAAAAGAGACGACACAAAACTATTTGACCACATTTTGAGAACGTCATGCCCTAGTGGTGAACAGTCACCAAGAAGGGTTTACAGCAATAATCTGTGTCACAGGAGATTAGCAAGCATCAGAGGACGACTCACTCAGCTAGACTTTTTTTTTTTTTAAATAACCTTATAAAAAACTTTTATAAAATGAAACCAGCTGAATGAAAATAACACTGAGCGGACATTCAGACACCAATAAAAAGGCAGAAATGATGAGGTGAGCTGTTGTCATACACAACAACAATAGAGCTTTCACTGGATATATTTGAACTCATATCCATGAAAATCACAATTCATGTTTAATATTTTATAAGATCTGGAGTTATTTCATGATTTAAACTTCAAAAATACATTTTCATCCATTTGGCAAAGTTACTTATCTCTCATCTGTTCAAGTTTCTGTATTTAACTTTCAATTAAAGAAGCATCATGTTGCAAGTAGCTGCTACTAAAGTTAGCCTTTAGATTTAGTAGTTTATTTAGCACGGAATGACAAAAACTATAGTAGTCCCATAAAGACAACCATAAAGAATATTAGTTCAATCTTTAGTTAAGGGAAGCACTTAAAACATCCTTAATCTGCACAAATACCTGGAATCACATCATCCACCATCATGGTCTTCTAACTTCTCTCATCTTTAAACTGCCAGTGAAGTCTTGGTTTAAAGGATAAATGATGAGCATGCTCAATTTCAATTTACAGTCCTTTTAAAATCATTTCTTTTTTATGAAATGTCACACCAGTATGTAGACGTGACTGTGGATACTTTTATCGCACGGTAAAGGCGAGAGCCTTCCTCTTGAATAATTGACAGCGTCAACTATACAGAAGCAAGTCGCACTCACATTATTTCTCATTCAATCGAACATGGGATTTTACTTTTATTCATCTTATTCCATCTTATTAACCCCTGCATGCTATGGATGAACAATGCAAGGGAATAGGCTGAGAAATAAAAGGCCACAACTTGCTTGATCTTAATCTATTTTTCATGTAATCAGTTGATAAAACCTTTATCTTAAAAAAAACATTCAACATCTATTTAAGCTTACTTCTGTTTCCTTCTTGTACCCTGAATAGATACCGAAGTTACTTCTTCTTTGTTCTGCATTCACGTTGACTGTAATGCAAACCCAAAGAACCAGGATCAGAAATCATGTGTGGTAACCTACGATTCCCAGTCCTGATGGTGGAAGCTGCTTGTAGACTTAAAGCCCCTCCTGGCATATCATGACACATTCCCAAGAAGCTGGTAGATGTGTAAAGGAGATTATTAAATGGATCATGCACACAGGTTTGTGCAGAAACATACACCAATTTATTTCCACAAAAAGCTTCCCGTGCCTTTATAATGTTGCACACCAATCAACAAGGGTGCACGTGTAATATGTTGGGTCGACCAACAGTAAATAGCTACCAGACATCAGACAGAGGAGGAGAACTCAATCCAGCTGGAGATCCTTCACTCAGACTGTCTGCAACCTCCCCCCACTCCATATATGAACCAGTGAGACGCCCAGTTAACCTTCCAGGGGTGTGTGTGGGGGGGGACCACGCATGACATGACACACACACACACACACACACACACACACTCACTCACCAGTTACTGCCCTATTTCTGGATGCTGGGGAATATGTTGTCTGTGTAGTAGGCTGTGCAACCCTGCTGTCTCCAGTGACAAGCAGCATATTTGCTTTGGTGATCATCCTCGTGAACAATATCTCAGTCACAGTTCCTGATTTTGATACTTTTGACAAAATGCGGAACTTAAACCTGACGCGTCTGAAAACGAATTAAAGATCCGACTTCGTGTTTTCTTCCTGAGAAAATAACTAACAACTAAAACACCGCAAGAGAGGATGACGAGACAAATAAGGGCATTGGTGTTGTAGCCATCATAGACACATTTAACATGTCATTTCACCCGCTGGAAAACCCGAGGAGGGTGAAGCAGAATGAGAAATCCCCCCCCAAAAGAGAAGCGCCTCATTCATGTCTTCACCTCAGAGCTTTATTACAACACTCAGCTGCTCTTGAAAAGAAACTGTATGTTTTCCCAGAAGATGAGCTCCAGCATGTTTCATATCAATAAAATATACACCGGAGCACACATTACTATCCCGAGCCATGCACGTGCTAGTAGTACAGTTAGTCTAAACTGCTTCCTTTTTGAAGTGGTTTAGAAAATTGGGGATATTTTAGAAACACAAAAAACGAGCTGATAATTTAAGAAATCTTCTGTGTCCACCACAAAAACAAACAAAACAAACAACAACAAAAAAAACAGGAGTTTCCAGCTGTAAAAACTATCAAAAACAATCCAAATGTTAGCGTTAAACAGCAAACCGTCGTCATTACCTTTTGGAGTGACGTCTCGAACCTACAAGTAGAAACTAAATCCACTATTCTCATTCTCTCCTCGCTGTAACGCAAAATGCGCTCCGTGTGATGAAGGAGACTTGTCCCCGGCTGTCCACAATCTGCACTGAAAACGATGCTGCTCCTAATAATCAAACGAAGTCACCGCGCCCCCCCCTCCCTCCCTCCCTCCCTCCCTCCCTCCCACCCTCCCACCACAGCTCAGCTCAGCTCACACATGCCGCTGAGCGCGAGCTGGAGGCAGCTGTCTAGTGACAGCAAGACGCTGCTCGCGAGCAGTCACGAGAGGCGTGCCTCGCTCCGGTAGACAGAAAGTTTTGAATTTTGGTTTCGTGTTTACTTTGCAAGAAACTCGCCGAAAAGTCGGTAAGTAGAAATAATTCAAACCAACTAATAAAGTTAAAGAGTAAAATTTTAATCTTAATTAATCTGAGTCTGGTTTTGGTTTGCAGTCATCACTGCATACGTTCATGTTTTTCAACGTGTTTTCAAGCTACCACCCAAACTATTTTTCTATTTTAAATGAGAACGTAGCGTTAAATGTATGGAAAGATTTCAACTCTTCCCCAATAAGAAGCCGTATAGCGCCCTCTGCTGGACAAACATTAGACATGTAGTTTGTACTGGCTTGTTGTTGCCACTCAACTTTTGTCACTGAGAAATATTTGTAAGTTAATTTTATTTATGTTAAAAGAGTAAATAATAAGACATTTTAATTTTATAATTTAGCATTGAATTAAGTGTCATTTTTAAAGCAAAATTATTCTATCTAAAGAGGATAGTTGAAATGCTTTTTACTCACTTTTCTATTTTTTCCCCTTTACTATATAGGTAGTTATTGTATTAAGAGTTTTTTTTTCTTGCAATTGAGAATGCAGTACATGGGCTAAATGTATAACAACATGTCTCCTAAATTTAGTTTAATATTGATTTGAGAATTATAGTCTTTCCCTTTGAAAATGGTATGTGGTCAAATGTTATGTGGGTTTTAATGATTTATCGCCTAATGATATCCCTTGATGGTCTTGCACATATTCTATTTTATTTATTTATTTATTTATTTATTTATTCATATATATATTTATTTATTTATTTATAATCTTTTTGAAAAATATCAGGTTTGACTTTTGATGAAGAAATTGATACAAGTTCTTTATTGCAAAAAAAAATATTTATTTATTTAGATTTGAAAAAAACAAAACAAAAACAAAAAACAAAATCAGGAATCGTGAGAATCTCCACCATCAAAAGAATCTGAACCAGCAAATAAAAGAAATAGACCCCCAAAAATAAAGCTGGCAAAAGCAGGTTCAGTACTGAAACATGAGCGAGTACCTTTATTAAAAACAAAAAGTCTCATATATATATATTAGGTTTCCTCGTGCTAAAATATTTAGATGATGAGAAAGATTTAGACAAAACAAAATGACAACATTTTGACACTTGACCCGTTGTTTTCTATTCATTCAAATAATTACAGAAGGAAGTGTTTAAATGACTTCTAACCTTTGACATACTTTACTCTTTCAGGTCATGCTTTATGCATTTTATGGAATGCTTAATGTGTTTGTTTGTTTTTAGTTTTTTTTAATACTCTTGGATGTATTTATAGATTATATATACAGTCCCTCTTTATAATCTTAAGACTCTAGATTAAAGGTATGTCTTTTTGTTTTTGTTTACTGAGTATAATCACAGATTTGTAGTCATTGTAAAGTTTCCAAACCTCCTCTAAAGCACTACTTTTGTTCTAGTCCTTACTTCCTAATGTCAAGCAGCAGAAGGTACACTCACCAGCCACTTTATTAGGAACGCCTTTGGTAGAAGCAGGTTGAAGCCCCTTCTGTCTTTGTGGTATAGATTTAACAAGGTTAACAAGATTCCTCAGAGATTTTTGCTCCATATTAACGTAGCATCACACAGCTGCTGCAGATTTGTCGGCTGCACATCCATGATGACAATCTCCCGTTCCGCCGCATCCCGAAGATGTTCTATTGGACTTAGATCTGATGACTGTGGAGGCCGTTGGAGTCCAGTGAAGTCATTGTCATGTTTAAGAAAGCAGTTTTAGATGATTTGAGCTTGGTGACATGGTGCATTACCCGACTGGAAGTAGATATTTGATCTTATTTGGGCCATTCTCTGTAAACCGTAGAGAAAATCTCAGTAGATTTTCTAAAATAGCCAAACCAGCCCATCTGGCACTGACCACCATGTCACATTCAAAGTCACTGAAATCTTCTTTCTTCCCCATTCTGATGCTCAGTTTGAATTGTCAGTAAGTCCTCATGTACATGTCTGCATTCATGGGCTGCTGCTATGTTGCCATTTAACAGGTGCACCTAATAAAATGGCCGAAGAGTGCAGTTATGTATTAACTTAATAGATTACCCTTAACAGATATTTCAATGAGGATATTTTATCTTTAACTTATTTCTAAACCTCACAAAAATGTTCATATTTTGTGGTGTTTGTCATATTGTGATAAAGATTACATGTTGCATACTTTGCTTTATGATTACCTGCTTCTATCACTTAATAATGGATATTTATAAAATGATTTCCATCCAATGTATAACAGCCTGGGTACACAGTGTGCTTATCCTGCCCTTGATCTTGATGCCACCATCATATTTTCCCACTGTTCCAGTATGGTCATGGTCATGTACCACAAGGAGACCACAGGGGGGCGCTGTTTCAACCACGACTTGTTGTGTAGGGGTAGGGACACCAAAAGGAGAGAGAAGTGACGTCGCTGAAGGGGGGGAAGCAAGGGGGGAAGTCCTTGAATACAAGTCAGCGCTCCCATTCATGCGGAGCGTTAACGCTAGCAGCGCGCGCAGACGGACATTCGTGTCACATCTTCGTCAAAGCAGAGCTCCGTCCTCTCAGACTGATAGAAAGCGTCGGTGAGCAATCTTTTCTTCTTTTTCACTGCGTGTCCGAGCGCGGGTTGCTCTGGTGGTTTGGAAGTAGCAGACCTATAACGTAGCCGCAGGGGGGGGAGACAATAGCCTCGACAGTTCACACGGAACCGTGTATGAGATACGTTTCCTCCGCCGAGCGGTGGACGTGAACGTCACTTTGTTGTATTTCCTTGTTGTATTTCCTTTTTTTGCATTTGATAAAAGCAGAATATCTTTGGGTTCGTTTGGCTTGTAGCAGCAGCCAGAAGTCAAGTTCATCCCGCAGAAATTCCGACCTAAATGCCGCTCATTTATAACATCTGCATATGATTATGCTTATTATAGGGCCTTTTACTGAATGCCTGCATTAGTTACACCTCCTATGTTGTGACTTATTCATCCCCCGTATTATGATCTTTTTTCTGACTCATCCAGGTCGCAAACCTGACTGTAATTACGGTGTTATTACTCAAAACAAGAATGTAGGCAAAAGTCCAAATAAAGGTCATGAATGAACCCCAAGTAGGCGGCTCCGTTATGATAAAGCAACTGTTATTAATTGATCATATCAAACAGTGTTTACTTGGACGAAAGCACCTTTTTTAAAATTATTTATTAGTGTAATTGCATAAAAAAGATCATTTTTAAAGACTTAAAGCAGGTGTGTTTGAGTTGAAATGTCACCTGCATGTGAAGGTCAGTAACAGCTGGTTGGTCATGTCCTAATTGTACGAGCACGATCAGAGTTAAGATAACATTTTGTTTCCTGCTTGCGGTGACGAAGTCTGTTTTGATTTAAATAAAAAGTAAAAACATTTTTTTTTAGAGTCGGGGTGCACACACCAGTGACCCCATTTCACACAAGACCACGTGTGCAGGGCAGTTTGATGTAACACCTGACATGTCACCTATATGTTTCGGGGGGGGGGGGGGGTTCTTTCTTGTAAGGTAATAATATTAACAGGTTTAAATTATGCACAATGTGGTGTTTTATTAATGTATCACCATTTTGCAGATCGGGTTCATTCAGTCTGAGAAGAAAGAAGTTGCTTTATCAACACTAAAGGTTTTGTGGATGTAATTGCGCATTTAGAAAGGTATCAACGCGTTAAATATAAATATATATAAAGGCAAATTGCAGATAGTCGATCTGTTTATAGTAGTCGTGCTGTGTTTACTGGTATTTCCGACAATTTGCAGGTACAGTGTTGACAGTTTTTTAGCCGGTATCCAAGCGGCGCAGTGCTGCGACCTTTCCCCTAGTTTCTGCAGCACAGGGTGGATCATGTGATGCTGGAAAGTATAGCTGGGGGGGGGGGAAGGGACTGGCTGCACACACACACACAAACTGCTCACACACACACTGCTGTGTGGATGCTGCTTCTTCCCCAGGACGTAGAAACGACGTGTCCTGCTTTCAGAGTGCTCCTGTTGATTGAAATACAAACAGATTCTTGGGGGGGAAAGCATCCATTCTCGGTTAGAAATAGGATGAAAGCTCTTTCTCTATAAAAGCTTTTCTTTCTACCTATTTTATTGATTGCAACTGCAATTGAGGACATGTTTTTTTGTGCCTATAAAACCTGGAATATTCTGCAAATGTTTTAAAACTGCAATGACAGCACTCATATTCAGTGATATGATTATTAATATGTTTTTAGAGTGTTGCACATCAATATCCATCAATAGGTCATGTCACAACTAATAATGAAATCCTCTTATCATAATACTTATCATCGTGATCATGACTGCATAATACTCCTTATTCACCTATTTAAAAAATAGCTCGGTATTGCCACATTATTTTACATCATCTACTAGAGTTGACAGACTCACAGCTAGAGTTCATATTCTTTATGGTATATCTGACTTTGTGCATTTTATATTTAGAGAGCATGAAAGACCTACATATTCTGGCCCCCTGTTTTCATTTTATTATTACAATGCTTGCAGTATATTAGTGGCATATAAATGAACATAAGTCCAAGCCCTGACTTTAATTGTCACAGACCCTGTGCATCACAATAATTAGATCTATTAATTAGATCTTGTATATTCTCAGGACTTTAGCTACAGATTTGTGACGGTACAATCCGTAATACTAAAATTATAAACTAAATTCTCACATTAGTGGTTTAATCGGTGCATCCACTGTAATGCAGTATGTTACAAAGTGATCTAAATTTGCATGAAAATGCAATAACATTTTATATTTTAATTTTTATATGACCCATCTTTTCAAAGTTTCATGATTCAATTTGACAAGGTGTTTTTTTCCATAATCTTGCTTGAAATAGACAAACAACTCTAACCTCATACCTCCACCTTGGCTCCTGTCCCAGGACCACTTACCACTGATCTACTTGACGAGATTTACTGACTCCTTTTTGATTTGCAAATCAGTTCTAGTTAAGCTCTTTGTCTGACCACCTTCTCACATAGATACTTTACTTCAATAAATGAAATACTGCATGAAAACTTTGATTAAACATATATTGCCTCAGTTGTATTTATTGTACCTATTCTCCAGGAGTTTAAAGGAGACCAGCCCTGCTGAAAGCATTTGTTAAATCACAGTATTTTCTCTCAAAAAGATGAAATTGATGTTTTTTTTTTTTTAACCATCTCAGTGCTGATTATACTTAATATTAGGATTATGAATCTCTTTGAATGCAGGGAAGCTGTAAAACGTTCCATATTACACTCATTTTAACATGTAAAGCTGCAGTTTCTAAAAGTGTCAGTACCGCCTCCCATGGTCACCCAGCAAGGGACTGTCCTTCTTTTATACTTTGTAACAACTCAGCCAAAAATCTTACTTACAGAAAGTGTGGAGCTCACTATCCAACTCCATATTAACTCATCTTTTGACAATAAATCCAGTAAGAATTCACTTTTTTTTCTGTGGTTCTTTCCTTGCAGAGAACTTAACCCTTTAAAACCCTTCAATTCTTTTAGCCTAAAACAGGTTTTTATGGATAAAAAATTTGTAGTGGACCAAATATTTTACTGGACTACTTTTCCTGGACCCTTGCTGCTGTAATAGGACCGTCCCCCCCCCCCAGTATCCTCTGCTACTGGAGTACAGTATGACTTCAAAGATAAATTGCATTGGCAACAGGTCCGAAATAAGTGTTAAGCTACAGTTGTGATTGTAGCCTGGAGTGATATACATCATTCAAATCTCAAGAATCTTAGCTTTCCCCTGGTGTATTGCATATGTAGGTACTTGGAAGGTAGACTGAGTAAAGTACATATTTACTTTTCAGGTCACATGGGTACCGACGAGGTTAAAGTGGTTAACTATGAGAAACCAAGTAACCAGAGTTGTCGAGGTACCTGTGATTTTAAGGAATTGTGGGAGAAGCTGATCAGTATGTGAGAGTGTCCTCACATACTGATCCGTCCCAATGTGCACATGACTGGACTGGACATTCACTCTTTCTGGGAAATGATCCTTCTAGAAGTTGCAATCTGTGTTAATCAATCTCTGGTCAACATAATTGATCTGTGTTATAATCTTTGTCTTTTCCGCTTCACTCGCTCATTACCTTTTTTTTTTTACCTTCCTTCCCTTTAGTGACTGTACAGCGTAAGCCACCATGGCAGAAGCTCACCAGGCGGTGGCCTTTCAGTTCACAGTCTCTCCTGATGGTATCGACCTACATTTGTGCCACGAGGCCCTACGCCAGGTCTACCTCTCTGGCCTCCACTCCTGGAAGAAAAGATTCATTCGCTTCAAGGTGAGAGTTGTGAAACCTACAAACGGGCAATGTCCAGACGGTTATCTGTATAGGGACGGAAACATAGCTGAACTTTGACCAAGTTATTTTTTAAAAATCTTTGTTGCATGCTTGTCGGTGTTTCATTGTAGTTGCTGGTCTTTCCTGTTCTCAGTTCGCGATGGACCCACAAACAACATAAAAAAAACAAAAAAAAAATAAATGCTGCATTTTAATCTGATTGTCGCTCTACTGTAAATCTGTTTACCCGGGTTACATTAGCTTGCTCACACTGGAAGGTCACCCTCTCTCACAGCCAACTGTTACAGTAACCATCCTGTATGTTCTTTGTGTCCTAGCCTTTGGCCCAGTCGTGTCTGTTTACACAGTCATACCGAGTCATTAAACCCAAGCATGTTTTTTATGCTCATTGTTTAGCATCACACATTAATGATGGCTCACATCATGTGTCTTTTATGACCCAGGACTGTGCCTCTCTTTTGTAATCCTGCATTTGGTGCATGTTTTCACAGAATGGGGTGATGACCGGCGTGTACCCGGGAAGCCCGGGCGGGTTCATGGTAGTGGTCGTGTCCTACATGTCGTACAATAAATATAGACAGCTGGATCCATCTCTGGGCTTGATTGCCAAGCTAGGCCAACACATACCCATCAGGTAAGGCCGATGATGTTGCAAAACACCAACTATGTTAAGGTGAAAGGAAAGAGTCTGGTTTAATGATAGGTTGGGTAATTATAGTAGGCATGGAAGAAATGATTAACTATGATTTATTAAGAAACATTGGCTTTAAACGTGTGGGACTTCATCGGTTGCAGCGTGTCTGCACGTGCATGTTGGATATTTATATTTCCAAAATTAAAAAGAAAAGAGAAAGCAGTGTTTATTAGATTTATATGGTTTAATCTGTCTGTTGACTTTAGACTGGGCTTCTATGTGACTTTTATTTTTCACACAATGTGTTGTTGTCGTGCACTCTCTCTTAGACTAAACATTATCATTGCTTCAGTTTTTTATTTTTTATTTAAAGTAAACATATTTGGTTTTAACTCTTGATTTAAAATGACCATTCATTGTGTGTCCTGTAAAGTTAAATACGAAAGCTTTGATTTGCTGCTGTTATATTCTCTCCCCTTCGTTCTGTGTCTCTGTCCGCAGCCAATATATGTCCACAGATAGTCAGAAGATAGTGGGAGGAGTTCTGGTGGGCACAGGCCTGTGGGTCACCATTATAATGATCATGAGGAATGTGCTGAAGGGCCTGCTGTCGTGGCACGGCTGGATGCAGTCACGTCACGGATCTGTGCCCTGGTCGACCCACCTGTGGATGGTGAGACAGTGAATATGCTCCTCTGTTCAGCATCCTGAAAAGCATTGGGTTTGAGTTTTACTTGATAGTTTTAACTTGATGGAAACCTGTCGGTAAACATTGTAAATCTTGAGCAATTTAAGGTGAAAGGTGAACATTCAAATGACTCTTTCAGATGCATTATCATTTTGTCTGGGTTTGACCTTTTAGTATGACCCTCTTGTTACATGTTTGCATTCTGCTTCATACCCTGAAACAAAAGTATTAACTCCAGATTCACGTTGTCCTTTTCTTTATCTGTTCTGCATGTGTAGTTACTAGTGAAGATATTCTCTGGCAGAAAACCAATGCTGTACAGTTTCCAGAACTCCCTGCCTCGACTACCTGTTCCTTCTGTCAAGGACACCTGCAGAAGGGTAATTCTTTCTTTTTTTATTTTTCAAACAGGGCTTATGTTTGTGTTTTAAAGAAAATTAGAGAAGAAATGACACACTATGAATTCCTTTACATGAAGATTAGTCAGATAAAATAATCAAATTCCCTGTAAGTCCTTATGTTGAACCCGGCTCTGCAATGCCACTCCCTTCCACAAAGCCGTATGTTTATCTAAGAGCGGTGTTGCTGCTAATTTGTGTTAACTCAAACTTATCTTTTTTTTTATGTTGCTCTATCTGCTACACAAGCTTCTGTCTGGCCTTTCACTATCTCTCAGAGGGACATAGTTGAACTCTTTGCTTCACTCTGTGTGACAGTACCTGGAGTCGGTTCGCCCATTGATGGATGACGAGCAGTTTGACAGGATGAACGGCCTGGCTAAAGACTTCGAGAAGAATCTGGGACCCAGGCTGCAGTGGTACCTTAAGCTCAAGTCCTGGTGGGCGTCCAACTATGTAAGCTACAGGAAATTCTGTGTTTACAGTTTTGGACACTGTGACTTTTGTTTGATGATGTCAGTCTGTCCCTTTCACCCAACTTCTCTTTGTGTGACACAGGTTAGTGATTGGTGGGAAGAGTATATTTATCTGAGAGGCCGTGGACCCATCATGGTCAACAGTAACTATTATGCCATGGTAGGTCATCTCTGCCTTGTGTCTGTTTGTGTCTTTTGTGCAGCGCTGACAAGAGACAGATGTGTTTTTTTCCCCAGATATGTCTAAGTCACAGCAACAAATGATCATATTTGCTGCCATATAAAATCCCACAAAGTAGTACTGCAAGAGTCTAGCGGACTATCCTGGTGTGAATGCACCATAAGTGACTCAAAAACTTAAAAAACACAGAGGCAATCTTTTGATAAAGAGGTGACCTTTATTTTTGCTTACCTTGAAAACTTTAAAATTTCTTTGTCACTTAAAAGTAGCTTTGAAAGTAGTGAGTCAAACACTTTTCAAGTCTTTAAAATAAAAATTCTTGGAAATTCAATTCAGAATCGCAATAAATAAAAATCTCAATTCATATTTGAATCTTTTTTTTTTTCTGCACCAATAGTTAACATGATAAATGTGTGTTCAACTGAAATATGTACAAACATATGAAGTTTACAAGAAATTATACCATGGTCAGTGAGAATTCTAATGCCAACTGGCGTGCATTATTTTCATATATATGCACACGTAGTTCGGCAAGTTAAATCACTGTTATATCGCTCCGTTACAGGGGTCACCATAGCAACGTGTTAATCAACTGGTTCAGATCAGCTGGCTTTTGATGGGTGAATGAGAGAAACGCGCTGTCGCACGGATTCTCTTGACAACATTGTTTATCATAAAAAGTACATCGAGGGCAACACAAGGCACTAAAGTCAAAGTTGATCCGAGCTGCAGGCTTCTTATTTGACTCAGTAAATAAGAAATATATTGTGCAAAGCTATTGTAAAACGGTGCAGAATATTTAACATGCTGAGTTCATCCTTTCAAATCTCTTTATTTCTCGGAATCAGCTTTCAGCTCGACCCAGCAGTTAGTTTGACATCTAAAATGCACCAATGTGAGGAAAAACTAACTAATGGTAATAATAATAATAATTGATTAGATTTATATAGTGCTTTTCTGGACACTCAAAGACGCTTCACATTGAATCCAATTATTCATTCATACTTGGTGATGGTAAGCTACATATGTAGCTACAGCTGCCCTGGGGCAGACTGACAGAAACGTGGCTGCGAATGTGCGCCAAACGAACATTCATAGGCATTCATACACCAGTGGTGTCAACACTGGAGGCAAGGAAGGTGAAGCGTCTTGCCCAAGGACACAACGACAGTTGACTGGTGGGAGCAGGATTCGAACCGCCAACCTTGCGGTTATTGGACGACCTGCTCTACCACCTGACTACCTAACTAAACACATCTCAGGCTCGACTCACATTTGTGGGAGTTGTGGCTCAGGAGGTAGAGCAGTAGTCACATCACCTTTATCAGAGTGATTGTGTATGATAGAGAAAATGAAATGTGTAGGCTTAAAAAAAACCTTTTATAGAGTTTTTATTCTAATGCTTTTTTTCAATGTTTTATTTGATTTGTCTTTTCTTTCTGTTTAAGCAACTGCAGTGATTTAAAGTACAAAGGAAAGACTGGCTCTTATTTATTGCACAGACAGTGTTAGCTGCTGATAAAATGGTTACAGTTTTAAATGATTTGCCGTCATAATACTAACCTTGTGTTTCTCAGTACAAAAAACCTGTTGACAGATATATGAATGCTTATAGATTTATTACCATCGATGTTTCCGTGCAGGATTTTCTGTACGTGTTCCCCACCCACATCCAAGCTGCCCGGGCCGGTAACGCCATCCATGCCATCATGCTTTACAGGAGAAAGCTGGACAGAGCTCAGATCAAACCAGTGAGTATGCAGCTTCTTGTGACCTGCTTCTCTCCTTTCATGACACTGTGTTTTTGTTTTTTTCAATCTGCTCCCGCTTTAATAAGAATGACATCATTTCATATTTGACTCCATCGATTTTAAGTAAATGTTTAACTTTCTCATTTAGATTTTCCTCAGTAATACATGTTATCTCAGAGTCTTTGTCTTTTAGTTTTACGATGAGGACTGCTTATCTTCTCCAACCTGTTATTGTGTCATTTGAAATGAGTTAGTTATCCACAATATTATGAATGATTAGAGAGATACTTGATGTCATGTCAGCTCGCTTTGTCTTATCGTGACTTTGGAATGAGCCATGCACTGTGCTTTTTGCTTGTCGTCTTTGAAATATGAATGCGATTATCAGCAATGCAATATCAGCGGCATTTTTTTTTTTAAGGCTTAAGCCGATAACGCTTCATGAATGCCGTTTAACAGACACCCTGCGGTGTCTTCTTTTCCTGCACCTCTCTCAGTCCTTCGCCCTTTACCAGCCTGCATGATGCTGAATTGCAAATCCCAAACTTGCACAGCAGTACATTACGTTGTGCCAAATGCACACTTTAAGTCTTCCAAAGACCAGTTGTGCGCATTTATACACACAGGAATGCATGAGCTCGCTTTGTTACACACTTACATTCAGTTGTCTCTGTTTTACTGTTTTGTCCTTTCGCTTCGTCGGACGCTGCGTTAGATTTACTTGCTGGCGAACAAGATTCCTCTGTGTTCTGCTCAGTGGGAGCGAATGTTTAACACCTCCCGCATCCCTGGTGTGGAGTCAGGTAAGAGGAGGGCACATCTCCACCGTGTCCTCTGACCCCCCCCTCTATCATGTGACATTAGTTGTTGTCACGGCAACACCCCCTTGGAAACCCTGACTTCTATACTCATTCTCAGCAGCACAGCAAAACATCTTATTGGCATTTGTATTTAGATTAAAAACCCTTAAAAATATGAGAAAAATCTGCTATTGCATCCGTGCTTTGTTGCTGGTGTTGAGTTGGCAGTCCACTGGTTTCTGGACCCTTCTCATGACTCTTTCCCTGGCTTCCCTCTGAGGTCCCTCCTCCTCCTTGCAACTGCCTGTCAAACCAATCCACATCAATCCCACTCCGCTTTATCCATGCTTGACTCCATGTAGGTGTGTGTCTGCCGCTGCTCTCTGGGGATTTTTAGTGAATTTACTTTGTCATCTGTGTGTTTGACTCTCCCCTTTTGCTTTTCAGCTCATGCTCCTACACACTATTCCCATGTGCTCTGCCCAATACGAGTGTATGTTCAACTCGAGTCGTGTCCCAGGTGTAGACACAGGTAGAGTGTTTAGCAGTGCCGCCTCCTCCACACTACTCCTACTGTACTTCTCCTTGGGACATGTGTCCATTTGTTTGGATTAGCAATAATCAGACCTCCATGAAACAGTAATGCATGTGTGCTGATTAATTGCACATTGAAATATTAATTTGCATGAGACTGAAATCTAGTGTCTGAGTATTTGGAGGGCAAAAGAGGGACAGTGTAAAGGTAAGATGTTAAATCACATTACGCTGACCTGAATATATATTTATATGTATTTTTGTTCTGCATTAATTAAGGAAATTAAGGCATTAATTAAGGAAATTCATGGATATTTTTCATATACGTCAGCTTGATTGTTTTTGACCCTGTTTAGAGCTGCAGAAATCATCATTGATTTCTGAGTGAGCCAAACAACAACCTTTGCTGGAACCAGATAAGGGCTGTTGTTTAGTTTTGGTTGAAATAACATGATATTTTATGCACAGTCAGTGTGTTGAGGACCTTCATTGCATGGAATAACATTTGCACTATAACCAAGACTAGAAGCAGTTTGAAAAGCCAAAACTATGACCCGTCATTTTTATCTAAATGTTTGAGGAAAAGGTGAACGTTCATCAGTTTGCACCTTAACTGGACATTATTATCCCTCCTGTTGACTGAAGACCTCCAGGAAGTTATGACATCTTCTAGTTTTAATCAAGTACAGATTATAGAATATGAGTTAGGATTTATCCAAAGGCTGTTAGACAGAAATATTGGGGTTGTTAACTAATTCTAAAGGAGTCCTTATTATAAGGAATCCTGATAACTTAAGCATTATGAGAGCATGTTAGATTGTTTTTCTTTTTGGGTTTCCCCCTGCTCTAATTTTGTGGTCAATGCTTGTTGGAACACTGGGTATCACCGAAATTTTATTCGAACTTTGCAGTAAAGACAACACGCAAACGGGGCCTTTTGAATTGGTTCCTCTCGGTTATGCACAGTGCCGCTCAAACAAACATTGCCTCAGTCATTGTATTCCCATCCACCCCCCCTGTTCCCAAATCACTTTCCCTTTTCATCTCACTTCCTGCACGTCCTTTAGTTTTGGAACTGAATAGTCCCCATCAGCATGCAGCACATCACATGGAAATCTCACACCTTAATAAAGATAAATGGGATAAAACCCTCAGATAATTGTTTTTTTTTAAACAGAAATGTGGATATCACATTATTTTTTCCAGAAGTAGTTACTAACACATCTAGTTTCCTCAGAAATGAAATAATGTGACATCCATATGCCATTTTAATCATCATTTTTTCATGGAAGCATCAACTTTAAATTTTATACCCCAAATGAACTTTCCACACACCAGTCATTCACAAAATAAGTGGTGTGCAAGAACTTTTTAAGTTTTAAAAGCCACATAATGAATTTCTCTTTTTAACCAGTCCAAACTTTGCTTCCTTCTATTTCTCGCTCTCTCTACCATTCATCCCTCTGGCTCAGATACCCTTCAGCACATGAACGAGAGCAAACACATTGCTGTGTACCATAAAGGCCGTTTCTTCAAGGTATGGATGTTTTATGATGGGCGGCTGCTGTTGCCGCGGGAGATAGAGCAGCAGATGGAGAGGATCTTGGCAGACAAGTCGGAGCCTCTGCCAGGAGAGGAGAAACTAGCAGCTCTTACTGCAGGGGACAGGTGGGTAGTTGACGGAGCCGGTTTATGTTGCGTACTGCGCAGGGCAGGAAGTAACTGCTGTAAAGTTGATGTTGAGAAACTTGTATGTATGCACTTTTGTAAATGTAGTACCTGAAGTCTGTCTACAACACTGTTGGACAACAAAAACATGAACATATATACATGTCACATGTCTACTCAGTTTTACATGATATCAGAATCAGATTTTCCACTTTTTACCTGCTGTAGAACCCCTTGGGCAAAGGCACGAGACACATACTTCAGCCGCGGTAAGAACAAGCAAGCTCTGGATGCCATAGAGAAGGCAGCCTTCTGTGTAACCCTCGATGATACCGAGCAGCGTTACGATGCAGACAACAAGGTCAAGTCTCTGGACAGCTATGCCAAGTCCCTGCTTCATGGAAAGTGCTATGACAGGTGGGGAAGGTCTCGCTTTTGTTACTGAGTTTGTGCCTGAAGTAGTCAGTAAAACCCTGTGGCTAATCATTTGCTTTTCTTTCAGGTGGTTTGATAAGTCCTTCAATCTGATAGTTTTCAAGAATGGCACAATGGGACTGAATGCAGAGCACTCCTGGGCCGATGCTCCCATCATCGGCCATCTGTGGGAGGTAAAACTTCGTTATGATTATGTCACAAAGAATGTTTCATGTTTACGATAAATCGAGGTTTCAGAATACCCCTCTGTATGAGTAAACTGAAAACAATGACTGAATTAAACTAGCTCAACAATCTGAACGCATCGTCCTGAAACTTAACATCAGACGTGTGTTGCAGCATGTACTTTCCATGGATCCTGTAAAGCTGGGATACACAGAGGAAGGTCACTGCCAAGGAGCACCCCATCCCAACCTGCCTGGTCCTCAGAAACTGCAGTGGGACCTTTCTGATGAGGTAAAGCTGTAGGAAACCCGCATGGTGCACCATGATTTGAGGCTGGCATCCCCTCTTCTCACTAGATTACATCGTAACTGTATCGTTATTCATGTCATGCTTCAAAACGTATATCTCTGACACCCTATAGTGCCAGGAAGTGATCGAGAGCTCGCTAACGGTCGCCCAGAGTCTGGCAGACGATGTGGACTGTCACATTATCCCCTTTGATGAGTTTGGAAAGGGGTTGATTAAGAAGTGCCGCACCAGCCCCGATGCCTTCATTCAGATTGCCCTCCAGCTGGCCCATTACAGAGTAGGTGCAATTATATCCAATCCACTTCATTTACTAGACTTGAGAAACAAAATACTCTGGCATATTTCAGATATATTAAAGAAGTCTAAAAACCATGAAATACACTCAAAGAAACTAAAGACTAAAAGCAATAAAAGATTAAAATGTATTAAAAGAAATGAACTGATTAAGACTGGCTACAATATAGCAATTAGAAAGGTAGAATACACACAAAAATTAAAAGATTTAGATACACTAGAAGGAATTACAAGACTTTAAAAAAAAAAAAATGTTATATAATGTTGCAGAAGAATGCCTTTTCACCATGCATGGTTTTAAATTTTAATGTTACTTTATATTTCATTATTTAGTGTATGGCCTCTACATTTGAGCCCCAGCTTTCTGCAGAGCAGAAACTGATATTTATAAGTTGCACATCCTTTTTTCATCACCAGAGGGCAGCAACAGCCCGACAATTGAGATGCTGCTGTAGCCAGTGAAATGGTCTCAAATCTTGAATTATTAACTCATCAACAGCTTGTAAAATAACTGGACTCCTTTAAAGTTAAAGCAAATTTTCATTCTTCACAGGACAAAGCGAAGTTCTGCCTGACATACGAAGCTTCCATGACACGCTTGTTCCGTGAGGGTCGAACAGAAACCGTGCGCTCCTGCACCACAGAGACTTGTGACTTTGTGCGCGCCATGATCAGGGATGAGACTGTGAGTCACCACACCACCACACCTTGTCGACTGAATGTTGTTCCATTGTGAAAACCATGCTCTTCCATCTTTTACCTCCCCATAACTGCAGAGAGAAGAGCGCCTCAGGTTGCTAAAAGTAGCAGCAGAGAAACACCAGAACCTGTATCGCTTAGCAATGACAGGGCAGGGCATCGATCGCCATCTTTTCTGTCTTTATGTGGTTTCCAAATATCTGGGAGAGGACTCGGCATTCCTTAAGGAGGTATGAGCTGTTGTGAAAAGCTTTGAACACTCATCATTTCCTTTGTGAATCTCTGTTAACTGCATCTGCTTACTGCTTTATTCTGTTATGAAAGTAACCTTTATTAAGTTAATTTGTTACCTTTTTATATTTAGGTTCTGTCTGAGCCGTGGAGGCTGTCCACCAGCCAGACCCCTCTGCAGCAGCTTGAACTATTTGATCTTGTCAGACACCCAGAATATGTGTCCTCCGGAGGTGGATTTGGTCCAGTAAGTTCATATAAATCAGTCTGGATGGTTATTTTTAAAAGACTGGATAAATACAGTTGTGCAGTCCTCCTGTCATGCAAGTCATTTAATTAGATATTATATTAAGTAGTAAAATGACACCATTAGTATCGTTGTGGCCATTTTAGTTTAGTCCTTTTCCCCCCCCTAGTCTAGATATATGCATGTGAAAGATGAATTAGATTAATGTGGGATTCCTGCATGTAGTTTAGTTTTGTATTTGTTTGGGTTAGTGGTATTTAATATGTGGATGAAAAGTTTATTGCATCACACCCGGTAGGTTGGTGAATAGTTTGTTGGTAGCTGAATATAAGGTGGTGTGATGGAGGCAAAATATGATCTTTCTTTTACTACTTTTTGACCATGTGAAAGTTGTCTTCATTAAGTTTTTTTCATTTTTAAAAAAAAAATTATTCATTTGTTTTGATCAATCTTTTTTTGATGAAAAATACATGAAAGATATTTTTTCAAGCAAGGAGTTGGAAGTGCGTATGAAAGTAGCCCACCACCCGTTCGCTCTGCCCACGGCCTTATTTAATTAGCTTGGAAGGCCGATATATTGAAGTAAAAAAATTAAATGGATCTATCTGGAAATGAAAGTGGAACTTGGACTAATGTGGATTACTGGAATTTATGAAGTGGACTTGGAAACAACTCTTAAAGTTTGTGAGGAAAGCAATGCTAACCTTTGGCTGCCATGTGGACAGGGACAGTTTAGGAAGATGGAAGAACCATCCATCCATTTTCTATGCCTCTTATTCCAAGTCAGGGTCGCAGGGAGGCTGGAGCCTATCCCAGCAATTAGCAGGCGAGAGGCAGGCAACACCCTGGACAGGTCCACCCAGTCCATCGCTGTGGAAGATGGTAGAAGAACTAATAATGTAGAAAATTTGAGTTGGACAATTGCCTGTTGGACCTAATGAAACGAATTTGGTATTCAGGATGTTGGATAAATCCGAAGAGGGGCTTGAAAACGAATAAGTGCTTTTTAGTTTGGTTAAAACTCATAGAGGGAAAGTCTGCGTTCTCACAAGAAAACGAACTTCAATAAATTCTCAGAGTGATGCTAAAGAAAACCTGATAAATGAGTATCTAAACGCTTGTGGTGATCATCTGGGAGAATTTCTGTCCTTACAAAGTTTGTTCAGTTTGTGAAATGAGGATGAAAAAGACTGACCACAGCGACTGATATAACCGA
This sequence comes from Atherinosoma microstoma, assembly GCA_037177055.1. Lineage (NCBI taxonomy): Eukaryota > Metazoa > Chordata > Actinopteri > Atheriniformes > Atherinidae > Atherinosoma > Atherinosoma microstoma. Next base: position 29,392,439 of record JBBBVU010000010.1, read on the forward strand.
GCCTAAACTATGAAGACGATGATGCACATAACAATAAGCTTAATTCATATGAATTAATAATGCTGCATTAGATCCACCATCATTGTTAGCCAATAGTAGCTTCTTGTGTTGGTGGGACTGGACGGCAAGACGGCGTTTCACAAGTAGCACAAACGTTTTTTCTGACCTGGGTTCTGATAGACCCCCCTGGACAGGCCTCAGTTAAACCACCCAGCAAGGCCTCCAGTAAGACATCCAGCATAGCTAGTAAAGCATCTATCCAGAAAAGTAAAACCTCCCGTGCAGCTTCCATAACGCATGTACAGGCTGAGGTGGAACAAGCTGCTTTGTACGTCTAGGCAAACGAGGAACACGCACTAGACTTGGAAGAAGTCCAGTTAAAAGCTAGAGAAGAAACTTTGACCTTAAAGACCAATTTGGCCATAGCAGATGCAAAAGTAGGAGCTATGATTCCAGGGCCCTCATGTATCAACCGTTAGTAGAAACATTCCTAAATTTAATCCTATGAAAAAAATGTAGAATGTCTGTAAGTACGAAAAAAATCTGGATTTATCAACCATGCGGAGGCCAGTCGTGCGCACGGTAGTAAGTATTCAGCTGCTGATAAATCCCACATGTTTCGTCCGATGCATCCAGCCGGATGATGTAATGCAGCTCAGTGATGGACAGGGGATGTCCAACCTTTCTCCCGTCTCATGCAAGTGACCAAAACCACTTGGACATTCATTGGAATAGTAGTTAATCTAACGATGTCACATAGATCCCATGTCACGGTAAAACTCTAACGTGATCTCATTCGGCAAGCGACATCTGATCAGAAATGATCTCAGCCATCAGATCAGCTGATCGTCTGATGAAGCTCACGTCGGAGCGCAAATTTTGAAAGATTATTTTTTAACGTCAGATCGATCATGCTCAGTTCTCACCTGTATCACAGGTGTCTTTTGTAATTTTTGAAACCATTTAAGCTCCACGTCTATTTTATTTTTTTTAAAGATTAGGCTACTAATGGAATGATTATTATTTCACAGAAGTAAGACGACTGTCAAACAATGAGATCACAGCAACACCTGCAAAAATGATGTAGTTTCCCTGTTCTATCACCAGATTCTGTTTGTACACACGGTCAGAGATGGACTTATATTTAGGAACATTTCTAAGTAAAAGTACAAGATGGTCAATTCCACACTTTGCGTAAAAATGAACAGAAAAACGCACAGATGTTTGTGTGTAAGAACGGTTGATACATGAGGGCCCGGGTCTGAATCTGGATCTGAAAGCTTGGTTAAGACATCCTCTGAAGCGTCTGCTGAGTTCATACCACCTGCAGCAGCTCAAAAGGCTCCAAGAACGCACAAAGCTTTCCAAGCCTTAATACCTTTGTTAATGCTTCCAGATTCATGCCCTCTTGTTGCATCAAAGGTTAAATAAGGGTTGAAAAGTTGAAAGAAAATCTCTTAAGTTGAACCAAGTAACCTCGACGGCAGTGCTCTTATAGCGGTAATAAGAAAACAGAATGAGATCACTGAGATGCTTGTAAAACAACAGATTAGCTCTTCTTCCATCTGTAGAAATTCCAGTTTTTGGAGTTGCATGCATGAGTCCTCACGCTGCACATGGAGAAGCAAAGAGGCAGCTTGAATGGAATTTTGGAAACGGAGTGAAAATAACATCTGCATTCATCGATAAGGCTTTTAATTGGTCAGTCTTGAAGTCTGATGATGCTCCAGCTCACACAACGATTTTATTGATGAGCTGGAAAATTCCACCTAAACAAGGGGTTCTTGTCTGGTAAATGGCCTTTTACACTTCCTGAATGATTGCCTGTGACATTAGAGAAACACAATTGCCGAGCAAGATTTAAAGACCTTCTTGACTTTCTTGAAAAGCAAATGAGGGCTGCAGTAGATCCTGTCTTTGGTGAGGGTCTGAATCCAAAAGAAAAATTAGTTTTGAAACCAGCAAAATCAACTTTCAAATCCTCTGTGGCTGCGGTGTAAGAACAGGCCGGTGGCAAGCACAAATTGGATTATAATCAGTCAAATTATGAAGCTGTTGAAGCTCAAAAAAAACATTTCATAGAGAAATGTGCCTCGTTCAAAAAGAAATCCAACAAAGAAAAAGGTTGAATTCCTCAAGACTAAAGATTTATGCTTTGGCTGCTTAAGAGAAGTGCAACATTCTGCACATAGAGGCAAGGCAAGTTTATTTGTATAGCACATTTCATGTACAAGACAATTCAAAGTGCTTTACATAAAACATTAAAAGCATTACAGATGGTGCAAGGAAAATAGTGTCAGATACCTACAGCTGGATCCAAAGCAGCAGCAGTGATAAATGCTGTCGGGTCTATGGATGTGGGAGCCATATCAGGGCCGGGGGGGTCAAAAGGATGTGCAGTGTGATGCAAATCTTTTTAATAGGAAATAAGCATATCAGAAATTTACACTGTGACTATGTGAGATGAAATTATTGTTTCTTCATCCTCAAGGTCGCTAATGACGGTTACGGTGTCTCCTACATCATCGTTGGTGAAGACCTCATTAACTTCCACATCTCCAGCAAACACTCAAGTCCAGAAACTGTAAGTCTCTCTCGGTTTTTCATTTTATGCAGGTTTTCTTTCGTGTGCATTATCTTAAGCTTTATAGAATCTCCTATTTGTTTTCTTTCGTCACAGGACTCGCATCGTTTTGGTGGCAACATCAGACAGGCCATGCTGGACATCCTGGATCTCTTCCAGCTCAACAAGAAAGCCAGCAAGTGATGGTCATCGTTATTGGTTGAATGAAGACAACAAAAACAAACAGTTTTAGCAAAGCGTATATTCTTCCTGAAGCTTGTACAGAATCAGTTCGTGGATTTGGGGTTATTTTAATTTAATTGATGTTAAAAGATGATAATAATAATAAGGATTATTGAGAGGTGTTTGGACACACTACAGGTGTTGTTTGTGAGCCAACTATGTGTACTGTATGTTTAGGCAAAGTGCTTCTGGTACAGGTGGTGCACAGATCAAAGCAGTTATTTACAGAATTGTACTAACCGGTGCCTTAGTGACCTATTAATGTAAAAAAAAAAGGGCAGAAAGGGAGGAAGAAATTTCTAGTCTGGGATCAAGTCAACGAACGGCGAATGACATTTTAGCTCAAAGGTTTGCTCGGTAGCATCATCCAATATTTAATCACATTTTAAATTTGTGAGATGGTGCAATACTTTTAGTAGTCTTTTGATTGTTTTATTTCTTTTTAAATCACTTTATGCTCGTTTTAAGTTTGATCTCCCTAGCTGCAGCCCCCCCCACCCCCCCGAGTCGCATGTAACTGACCAAAAGCAGCAAACCTGATCAATAACAAAAAATATCCTGTTGTATGATGTCCACTAATTGCTCATGGTTAAGTTATAAAAGGAGGCTGAGTCGTGAAACCATTGGAGTAAAACGATTGATCTGTAATAACAAAGATTGTACATTTTCAGTTTAGATATGAAACGTGAAGCTGGATCCGTGTGATTCTGGATTCAGCACACGGGACAGGAAGCCGGTGCCACCGTCTCATCTCCATTGCCTTTCTGATACAAGTGTATAGTCGGTGTGTTTGCTGCTATGACGTAGCGATGAATGTCCAGGTTGTCCTAACTTTGCCTGTTTATAAACTGCTGGCTGCGATACTGAAAACATATTGCTTCTTTTGGCATGCTACAGTAGAGGTAAAAATGCAGTGTGACCCCCCAGTAAGCTGGTGGGTAGTGCAGGATGTGTGGGGATAAAATGACCAGCTGTTTCTTTTCAATATGAGGGGAGGGGGGGGGGAGTTAACTATACTTATGTGTCGTGCACTCCATGATCGGCCTGTAACATCTCGGCCATCTTTTGTCCCATTAAGATGAACTGTAAACATGGATGAGCAATCTGCCAGGTGGTCCGTTACAGCATGGCGGTGTTGCAGCTGTTGCCTTGTCCAGATGAGGTGGAGAATCGCTTCGTAGTTTGTTGGTTTCTCTAGAAATCCTTGGGGGGTTTTTTTGTTTTGTTTTTTAGTTACTCTTGTGAAAGGCAGTTGTGGTCCGGTCTGTCATGTACAGGGATCCTTCTTTTTTTTTTTTTCTTTTATGTATATGTTGTCATATTTATTTTTCCTGGTTTTAACCTGTTCATTCACATGAATCATATTTACCTGCTGAATGTGGCAAATGATACGCACTAAGTTAAATCTTTTTGAGTTGAAGAAGTAAAACAGACACAATGCTTGTGTTCTCTTTTTTTTTTGACATGACATTTTTATTATCACTCTCTGCCAGTATGTTTTAGTTGTTTGACTTTTTATTTCAGTAGAATTCATGTTTACACTGCTGCATGGTTTTTGAAGCTGTATATGTTTGCCTTTAATTTAAAGAAGTGTAAAAGAATAAAAAAAATTCAAAATAAGACAAGCAGCTGATATACCAAACAAAGTTTTAACAATAAAGTGAATGTCAAAGACAAAGACTTTGGTCCAAAGACAAAAGTTTCTGGCAATAGTTTTTCTTTTTTTAATAGATTAGATAATAAACAGGTGTAGGCTTCCTCAAAATTAAACATTTGTTTTAAAATATAAAGTAGGAGTTTTAAATAGTTGGACTTGAAGTTAATATTATGAACTGGACTTAAATGTGGTAAAATATATACTACAGACCAGAACATTGTATGCTCTGAAATTTGTGAATATCCTCACATTCACATATTTGCATTGCATTCTTTGTTTTTGAAAAACACATTTTTTTCATACAATTTGTTGCTTCTGCACCTTTTTCCACCTTCTGCCTCTTCTGAGTGGTTAAAATAGTGACGTGGGACAAGGTCGTCCTCAAAATTATCCATACCGTCCCATTAAAGAAGGGAAAAAAACTGTATATTTAATATAAAAAAAAATTTTTTTTCAAAACAAGCAAAAATGATAAACTGATATGCATTACATCACTCATAAGCTCATATTTTGTTGAACAATCCTTTGAGGCAATCAGGAATCAGGTGTTTTCTGTAACTCTCAATCAGACTCCTGCACCTGTTGACAGGTATTTTGGCCCACTGCTCATCAGCAAAGCGCTCTCATTGGTCCAGGACCGCTTTGTTTGTTTGTTTTTTTAACTCAAATAAACAATGTCTTATTTTACTAAGTCATAATTTAGCAAATTTTTATTTATTATTGCTTTTTTCAGTCGCCAGGTATTTGAGTGACTATTGTAAATTTAGCCTTTTCTTTAATGGAATGGTAAATGGACTGTACTTGTATAGCGCTTTTCTAGTCACGTGACCACTCAAAGCGCTTTGACACTACATGTTCATTCACCCATTCACACAACACATTCATACAGCACCTATATTGATACATACTTGGTGCTTCTCTAAGCATGCATACACCCGATAGACACATCGGGAAGGGGATGAATCATTTGCAGCGACTGTAGCTGCTGATGATCACCTGCATCCATGTACAAATTAAGTGAGAGCTCAAATCTGCATTTTATCTTATGACCAGCAGAGGGTGAAACCTCCATCCTTCCATTGGCTATACCCACTTGAGTTGTGAGAGGGGACTGGAGCTTGTGCCAGCTGCTATAAGTTGAGACAGGCAGCTGTGAAATAAAGCGAATATGAAAGCTTTTTAGAAAATGCCTTCAATTGTCACTTAACTTTTCACTTCAGGGGAAATTTTCTTTGTAATTCTAAGTTTTGATATCTTATTTTGCATCTTATTTAGCATGATAGGCTACTTATGTTTTGTATAGTGGCGCCATTTAGAGTAAAATAGTGATATAAGGTTTATGATTTAGATCAGGGCTACGTTATGATTGACAAGTGTCTGTGTTTCTCAATCAGATCCAACACAATGAACTCAAGCCTTCAAAAGTCCAGAAACTGGGATCTTAGTGGCTATACCACTGATTTCATGTGGTCTAAGATCAGATCAGGAACTCAACACAGTGAGAAGGATGCTCTGCTGTGATTGGTGGTTAGAGTGAGGGTATTTTGAGTCATGCACCATAGCTCATACTACCTTATCTTAATATCTATAACTATATTCCAAATTGCTCTCACTCCATGCATTATTTGTAACAATGTGGATGAATTACAGAAGAAAACTTTGAACTACAAACAAGGAAATGGGTGCTGCAGACAGAGTCTCTTTGGTGGGAGAGGATAAATGTGGCATTTTCATTTGAATCCTTACAGATATTTCACGAACACAGAATATCACTGTAACACCCGATGACGGAGGGAAAAAAAGCAAAAATATAATATGGCCACTTCAAAAGCATATTTTGGACAAACATGGTAGATCCCCACTGTCTCTCCAAACTCTCAAAACATGAAGTTGGTGGGATCATATGGGGGATTCCACATGAATAATGTTCCTTAAATTCAAATGTCAAACTTTACACCTTAATCACAGTTCATCTGCATTTGCATCTGGTATAGTTATGTGCTCAGGCCCTGTGATAGACTGGCGACCTGTCCAGGGTGTATCCTGCCTCTCGCCTGTTTATTGCTGGGATAGGCTCCAGCTTCCCCGTGGCCCTGAATTGGAATAAATAGTATAGAAAATGAATGAACGAATGAGTTACGTATGTTACTTCACCCCATTTGTAAATAACTTGAAACCAGTCCTGTGTGAAAATGAGATCTTTCCTTCCTTAGCTAAGTGATTATATAATCACAGAGAAGGTGGCTGATAGCATCAGCCTGCCACACTAACAGGTGGATGGGCTCAAGTGGACAGCACCATGAGGCCAGTTCCGTCTCTGGGGTATTAATAAGTTCCCTCCACTCAGGCCCTTCAGGGTGTATTCAGTGATTAACGGAAGACTTTTAAAAGGCATGAAGAGGTGACGGATTTCCAATGAGAGCAGACAGGAAGTGACTACATCTGACTGGTTTTTCTTCTAGCCCCTGCAACAACTTTATCTCCCACTCTCTATTTATTTCCCATGCACACACCACCACAATGGTACCCCCCCCCTCCGATGTCACCCCACCCTGAGCTTCCGATATGAGACTAATGTTTCAAGACTGCATTCCTGAGGTCTGCTTGCCCCTCACCTACTCTTGGAACCTGCAGTTTGGCTTCGTGAGGAAAAAGGATCAATTTCAAAGGCGTTTCTTTGTGTATAATTGTTCCGATGTCTTAATCAAAAGCATTAAGTGTGCCCATATTTTCAGTGCATTGAGGAAGATCATATTAACATCAACAGAAAGGCTGAAGGAAACCTTTCCTCTATTCAAAATGCAAGTTATTGGGGGAAAACAAAGACATATCCATGAGACTTGGACAGCTGGCTTGAGCACAACAAGCTTTTAGATTAGATTGTACACTTAATTGGCAAGCTGGAAAACCCATTTGTTCATAAGCAGACATTGAAACCTAAAACCTTGACTTGCACTTTCTAAAAGTAGACTTTGGAGGGATGCGCGGCCTCCGCTTGTCACCAGTTTAATTCATGTGCCTCTTGCTCTACACCACACTCAAAGAAAAGAGGGAAGCCGAATGCAGCCGAACCTGCTTTATAAGCTATTCATTCATGCTGCAGAAGAGGTGATTTCATTTTGATTGGCGGTAATCACTGATAGATGTTAACGGCAGAGAGGGATACTGTTCGCTGCCATTGCTGCTACTGTACTTAGATCATTTATGTCATTCTTGATTTGGGTTTTGGCAGGACAATTTGTTTTTTCCTGCTTTGCTGGACAACTTGCACAAGCCCCAATTTAATTGGGTCAAATGTTACATGTTGATTATGGGAATGAGGGGGGAGATAATTGGGCCGCTGCGTCCTGCTGCTCAGTGTTAGTCTAAGGGTGGATGTCTGTAACCACAAGATTTTCTGGAAAGAACTGGACTATTGTGTTGTGAATTAACATTAAAGTGGAACTCACAGAGGGAGGAGGATAAATATCAAACATTTATTCTGCACATGAAAAAGAAAATGAACTGCATATTCGCTGAAAATGAGAACTTACATTATGAAGGTCATCTAAGGTTTTGCCCACAAAATAGCTCTCTAATCTCTGCTGTCCTATGAAGAAGAATCCTCTCAAGTCTCTCACACTGTAATTTCATCACCTCACAAACCGTGGAGCCACACTAGCATGTCTTGTGAATTTTATCTGGCTGAGAACTGCGCCCAGATTTTTAAAAAGTGCCGTATGAATCTCAGTGATTAAGGAGAGGGTGTAAACGGAGAGGGTGAGCTCGGTGGTTGGCGTAGAGGGACTCCGCATGTCTATGGCCAGCTGCACCTGTCCGACTGCACTAAAGGAGCAGGGACTGGGGCCTCAAGGTGGAAACGGGCCAAGTAGCAGGAGGAGAAGGTAAGGAAAAGGAGCTGAGACAAAGCCAGGTTGAATACACTTCTCCCACTACAATCTCACCAAAGCTATAAATATCTTTGAGTACTTTTAAATGGAATTAGTGCAGATGTTAATCATCTGCATGCACACAGAAATACGGACATAAACTTTCTGGCATGAGTGAACGAAAGTGGTTGATGTGTAAATTACAGACGTCTTGCAGACATCTCGGATATTTACTATCACGCCAGTTGCAAGTGCAACCAAACAGAAATAGTTTTGGATGAAACACAAATATTACAAGTTAAAAACAAATAACTTGCATACTGACATCTTTATTTTTCTACTTTAATGTGTATCTTAAGTTGTGGTGTTTTTAACAACTATCCTACAATGCTCTGGTGGTGCCAAGGAACTACTGAGGCATATTTTATGAAGAAAAATCTAAAGATTTTTTAAAAATACATTCAATAGTCACTGGGCAAAGTTATAGCTTCCCTTTAATACATTTTCAGGGAATCACTTTTTTCTTGTTTTTCAATAACTTATAAAATTAATATTTTGATTGAATTCATTTATGTTTAGTTCTGAAGTCAGTGGTTCAGCCACCCGTCCACTGTGTCGTGAAATAAGCATAAACGTAACGATTTGAGAAAGTGAAGTAAGAAAATGTAAACTTTATTGCAACTTTGTCATTCTACGTTCTCTGATTTACAGAAAATGAAAAAAACAACAACACTGGTAATGGCACAGTCATCGTAATATTTTCATTGCTGATACTGCAATAATCCAGACACTCATCTTTGTCCAGATTTAAGAGTGGCATATCAAATAAAGCATATGGGTTGCTGTAGATAAGAGGGAAGGAATAACACATCAAAGCTTTTCCTGCAACATACTGTATATGTGAACATAACACAGTGTTCCACAAAGGCATCGTCATGGGAACTAGAAAAAGCTCCTCAAATGAAGGGCTGTGGGAAATCACAGTTTTGCACGTCGTACGTTCTGCTCTGCGAGAGATTAAGACGTCGGTGTGTTCACAACATACTGCGTTGCACTAAGACATTTGGTGATCTGTTAGGTTCATTAGACCTGAGTGTTTGAGCTGATACGGTAAACGTATTAGATGAGTTCATTTCAATAAGATATGAGAGTCTGTATCATCACTGCTGGCCAGTTAAGATTGTCTTGTGAAGAACAAACCCAAAACTAAAAATACTGATAGAGAACACTGAGACTGACTAGCCACACATATTGTGATGCATTTCTTTTGAATATAATCACAGAATACATTTCATTGGAGCATTAAGTCAGGGTTCAAAAAACGATTTTGTTACAACTACTAGCCTGAAGAAAGCAATGGATGTGAAAGTGGACAGGTTAACACATGGGGGCAAAAACACGAAAGCAACAGGCAAGTGACCGTTGAACCTCTTGCTGCCTCTCAACCCACAGAAAAACTTGTTTATGGTAGAGAAAAGTATGACAAGTACAGCACCAATTCTACTTTAATCACCTGGTATCTGGTTCTTGCATAAGATACATATGATTGCTGAGATGCCAGTGCTCTCACGTGTAGTTATTGCTAACAAAATAAAGCATTGCATTCAGTGTACACATCTTAGATAATAATGATAATTGCTTTTTTGCTGAGGATTGTAGGAAAAAAGTGACAACATACCACCATCTGAGCAATTTCAGCCATTCTGATGTTCGGTTAACCAACTCAGAAATTTTCTACTGAATGCATCAATTCTACTGAACTTCATTTGAAATGTCTTCGCTACTTTTGAGAGGTGACTTTAACACTAATATGGATGCAATTTTCCCTCGGATCAGTTAATCAAAATGAGTTCTCAATCACAAAACAAGCTCAAAACAAAGTCACAAAACATTGCAGGAGAAGTGCAATGTGACTGATGTCAGCAGAGGTGACAGCTCAGCACAATCAACAGGCACACGCCCCAACAGCAGGTTCACTGCTGGTATGGAGCAGTGACTAGCATGCCCCGGATGAGACGAACATCATTTAAGCACATTTAGTACAGAGCACAGTGTTGGGTTTGGAAAGGAAAAAGTAACCCTTTGATGACATAACTATTAATGCTAAGCTAACCCGGTGGTCAGCTAAGCGTCGACAAGGCTAACTTTTCATGCTAAGCTAATCCCATAGCTAGCTTTGCCTCAAAACTTGGAAACAGGGAAATGGTGAAACTGCATATTACTTTTAAATCTTTTTTTTTTTTTTGAGTAGATTCTGCAAACATTTTACTCTTTGAATAGTTGAACTGAATAGTTTTCTACTGGTCGTCTGATTAATTAGCTGTTGAACTAGGTTAGCTTTGGACCAGGCTCACAATACCTCCAGCCTGACCCCTATCTAAGCTGCATCTGGTAGTTTCATATTTAAAAAAATCAAATATGCAAGTGACATCAGTCACAAAATAAGTAACCGAATAAGCATATTTCCATATTAAATCAAACGTCAAGCTATTTCTTTGAAAGCTCCTTTCCACCCGTTAAATATCATCTACAGAACTTTCTTTAGAACTTAATTTGGCTCTCATGAAAGAGCACTTCAACACAACATCATTCAGCTCCCCCCCCCCGACAAAAAAAAGCCACCTATTTAGAAGCCCCTGCTAGAGCATGTTAGTAAGAAGGTAAAATCTGATCCAAATTCATAAGTTCCTCTGGCATACAGTACTAAGGGACATCCAGAAAGCATGTCCAACAGAAGGGTATGTTAATTATTTCAACTTAACTATTACAGGAATATGTGCTAAAGGGTGATACATTGTTGTGTATAATGACTATAAAGCAGTGAACATCTGTAACTTGAGGTACATTCATAAAACATCAGCCCCTCAGTCTGATAGGTTCAAGTAAAAGCCTTTCCATGAGTGAGCAACACATGCCACGGTGCGTCTGTCCCCGTTTGCAGCTTTCTGTGACCTAACTTCCTCCCGGTGAGCAAAAAACAAGCTCCAAACATCTTTCTCTGTTTTTCCGTTCCTTCATTTGGTCTTCTTGAGAGATTCAGATTCTTTTAAGCCAACGACGGGGCTCGCTTTGTTCCTCCTGATGAATAGAGCCAGCAGCGACTAAAGATTTAAAGACTGTAGAAAGGCAGTATGTAAACACACAGATTTGTCCGGAACTATACACACACACCAAAAAAAAAAAGAAAACAAAAATTAAAAGAAAAAGACAGATGAATATGTGGAAAAAATAAAAGTCCAGAAACAAAATCACCCAAGAGGTAAAACTGATTAACATTTTTAAAAAAGAAGAAAAAAATGTCACAGAGGGAACAAAATACAAACAACTTTGAACTGTAAAGTGCAAGTATAAAAAAAACAAAACTCTTTCTACATATCATCTCAAGTCAGAGCTTGAGACAGGATCAATGGTCTTTAGTGGAAAAGTGCAAGTTGGGAACAGCACAAGTAATTTAAAAAGTAATAATAATAATAATTTCACTCAAAACAGTAACAGGTTAAGTCATGTGATTCAGTGGATCGGTTGCATGACTCAGCTTCTCCGTAAGAAAACAGCCACCTCCTCCAGAGGAACAGGGTAGTCCTGCAGAAACGTCCCGCCGTCAAACACCTGCCCGTTCCGGCTGTCCTGCCACTGGAAACCCCCGTCAGGTAAATAAATATCCCTCTGCACTGCCCCCTTCTCCACTACTGGAGCCACTAAGAGCTGGAAATGGAAAAAAAGTTGTGACAAATACTCATACAAAGGGTGGTACATTTAACTGAAAAGGCATCATATTCCACTTGGGCATAGTTCACCATCAAATATGCAATCAGATGTTAAAGGAGGAAGCTAATCCTCTCTAACCAGAACAAAATGAATTCACCTCGTCTCCGATGAGGAACTGGTCATCAATGGTGAAAGTCGTGGGATCATTGGGACTGAGCCACCACATCGGCCGGTAGATGGGATTTCCCGTCATCTCCCACTCCTCTGCATACTCCTCTATCAGCGGCACCACATCCCTCTGGTGCTTCGTAATGTAGGTCCGGGTTAGGTTAAGCACCTGAGTCACGAGCCGAGACATCGTGAAGTTAATAAGGATTACAGGATGAAAAAGAAAAAAAAAGGAATCGGGACAAAATGACCTACATGAAATGGAAGAAGAGGGACTACTGTCTGCTTTTTGTCAAGCTGTATTTTCATTCAAAAGCTCTTACGTCTTGTATTGATATCCAGCCAAATTCATTTTCTAGAAATCTAAATCAACTGAGAAAGTTAAACCAATAAAAGCCAAAGTCATTTTCTAAATTAGATTATCCCACGAAGATTTCAGGACAAAAAACAACACAGACCATGAGGTCTTCTATGGACGTTTGTGCCATATCTTCAGCCAGACATGCAGATGGAACACAAGCTCATTGTTTACTTAGCCAGTTTAACACTGTCCAAGGTTTTTTCTCCTGTCTCCCTCAAACAGAACCACTTCAGCATTCCTAGAAGGGTCACATCCTCCTCAGTGTCCCGTGACTAAAACAAAACTTGACCGCATCTATAAAAAATGTATTTCATGAGTTGGGATTGAGAGAATATGGAATAAACTTGAATCACAGCCCAGGTTTGAGTGGATCTTTTTCTCTTATTGAGAAGCCAGGCATGCGTGTGGCTTTGGGTTTTTTTTTATACTGCTATCCGAGTCCAGTGCAGTCATTGCTGTGAACCGTCAATGACTTAGCAAAGTGTCACACTGGAAATAAAAGGTGCGCTTTTAAAAAAACAAAACAGTAAAATTCCCATGAAAGAGTCGTTGATCGCGTGCAACGCAGCTGCTTATTCTCCGCTAAACATCCTCTGACTCTCACTTCATTTGACTTTATAAGCTGAAGCCTATGCTACACACCAAAATGGAAAACTTGCTGCTGTCAAATGTCTGGCTGTCCAAAAAAAAAACCAACCCATTTTAATCTTTGTCACGCAACACAAGTCGCTACCAGAATGTTTTCCTGCCTTCTTCTTCTGCTACTGGAAAAATACAGTTGATCACTCCCACTCTGTCACACTTGTCAATTACTCATGGAAATTTTAATTGCCACAATAAAGTATTTTTCCAAGACTTGTCCTCAAATTCATTATCATTCCAGCCGAAGTGGCCCTTGAGAGTGAAAGTGAGCCATAAATCTAGAATAAGGGTTGTAATTCAAAACAGATGGCCTCTTAACCACAGGTGAATGAAATGAGGAAAGGCGGGATAGGCGAGGAAGAGGGGTGGAAAGCCTTCATCCTCCCAACAAACCGAAATTGTTTTAGGAACCTGAGCGCTGGGAGCTTATTGTCAAAAATATCAGCATCTATCACCAGAGACTGTTACACCTTGTTTTCCTGCTGCGTGCAGTGAATAGCTCATCCCCAGTTTCCAGCGGAGAAGAGGGCGTTTGGACCTCCTCTCTCCTGCCAGGAGTTTTGATACATCAGGTCTCAGCAAGTCCTAAAGCTCCTCAGCAAAAAGCATCTGTGGGAACTTCGCAGTACTGGCCCTCAGAATGGAAAGAAGGCAGCTGGGTCAATAAACTACATCTCTAACGTCTTTTTTTTCACCAGCAGTGTGCGAAGCTCTATCTCCCTCCTTCTTTTGGAACATCTAATTGGCAGCGTTCCCACCTCACTACTCTTAAGCTCTCTGTAATAAATCCTCTCAAGTGAAAATCTTTACTAGTCTGGAAAAGAATGTCAACCTGCGATGTTTTTCTAATTACATGACGCAGCTGTAATGTCATCCATCTCAGCCGGGACGCGTTGGTTTGTAACGCGTGTTAGGTTTGTGGTCGCACGTACCTGGTCCTCTCCATAGACCCAGGGTGGCGTGTGGAAGCTGATAACTGGCAGAAAGGCTGCAATTTCCAGCCAACGGATGAACAACTCCTCGTCTGTGACCAGGTCTCCAGACAGAGAGCCTCCTGTAATTAGAGGGATAAAAATGGATAGAAACAGGGAAAGTTAAGTATTTTGGTTCCAGTAATTAGATAGAAGAATACATGAATAATAATAAATCAATCAACAAATGTGTAAATAAATGAAATGATGATATAAGACATCCACATTAGCCTGTTCTGTCTGTTCTCTGTTTTCTCTACTTCAAAGGGAATAATTTTCTCACAGACATCAGCTGTCTGTGTGGCTGTGAACAAGCATCAGAGGAATTTTGGACGATTACAGGAATATGTCTGGATTTTGAAGCAGATTTTTAAAAAAAATCTTTATTTGAGGGCAAAATATCATCATGTTATCAGAGTTGAAAAAAAGCTCTACATAAGTTGTTGTATTACCTACTGCATCAGGAATGAGGAAGTTGTATCCCAGCAGAGTGTGGTGCAGCAGGGAGGGAATGATGGCCCTCAGCCCCAACGAGCCCCAGTCAGACTGCAAGGGGGTCATCTTCACAAACAATGGCTTGTGGTTTGACCTGAGCCGCACAATGAGCACCGTATGATTTATATATGTATAATCCTGGAACATGCACAAAAAAAAGTCGGTGTTCAAGAGTATTACCGTGTCCCCGCTGTCATGATGGTGGAGTTTCCTATCCTTGTGGCCACATCAGCTAGAAGTTCAATGTACTTGTCTCCACCCAGAGCCTGTGGCGGACGCAAGGCCTGCTCCTCAAACAGATTCCTCTCGCCCCCCTCCAGCAGGGTGTACTCCATTCCTAAATGGGCCTGCAAGGATCCAACCCTGTCCAGGAACCAGCTCACTGCTCCTGGGTTTGTGAGGTTCAGCTTTACACAGAACTTTCCTCGCCACTGACTCATCACAGGGATCTGGACGGGACAAGAGCGAGTGGGATTCAAATGTAAATTTATTTTAAACTGAAATGACTTCCTTTGTGGGGGATGGAGTGATTATTAAAACTTCTGTGTTTCTGCTGCTATTAAAGAGTTTTTTGGATTATTTTACATTCATGATGTTGGCCCAGAGAGCAGACTGAAAGTCTCATTTGGGAAGCGTATTTTCTGCATCAAAGACGAATCTTTGCTGTTCACTGTTAACCGGTTAAACGATTAAAAAAGGCAACTGTGCACCCAACAACTGCAAAAATCCCAACAGAGACTCCTTAGGTGGAAAACTCCCATGTAACGTGAACTGGGTTAATTATTTTACAGGGTGATGGTTTGTGCCCGTGAGGTCTCACCAGCTGTCCGTGTGGGGCCGAGGGGAGACTCAGCCAGTAGGCCTCGGTGCCATCATTGAGGGAGGTGTGGAACTGTTGGGTGTCCACACCCAGGAAAGGGGACAGGGTGATGGAAATGTTAAGAAGCTTGACAAGTGGGAGGTCCCTGGTCAGTCTCTTGGACATCCCCCTTTTCCTGCTGTTGAGGTAGTCGTGGTCCTGCACAGGAGAATACACAATAATACCACGCAGTCATACAAGGAGGCACAGAACTTCTGACAAAACCATTTGACATGTGTTACAATTATAATCTTCTGGGATTTACATGTTAAAGTCAAACACAGACTTCATATTACATAACTGTGGAGCGAAATCTCTTAAGAATATAAAGAGTGACATCAGGAGGTGAAAGAGCTGTGGGAAGAAAGAACAGATTAGTGCATATTGCGTCATTTTTCAGGTTTGTTTCTTCTGATCTTTTTCTGCATATTTTAAGAAGAGAAACAAAAGGGAACAAAAGCAAATGCTGGATTCTGCTCTGATCTATTTAGAATAATACTTTATTTATAGTCTAAACTAACTAATAGCCCAAATTGTTCACAACCAGCAAGTCATTTTAAACTAATCTGATAAAACAGCGGTAAAAGTTTTATGTAAAGCTTGCGCAACTTTCTGTGGGCTTGACTTGTTCTTTACAACACTAGCCGAGGTGAACAAGGTGATGTAGTGCCAACAAAACTGGAACTTAATATCTTTGATGACCCAGAACACATGAGATTCAAAGAAGCTCTGGTTCACTAACAGGAATCCCTCAACTGAAATATGCAATTCCTCCCATTTTCTCCCTCCTTTCTTTTCCTCTATCACACCAACTGAAGTGGAAATGGGAACATTGTGTTACTATTGTGTTTGTACAGTATATTCATATCACTTGAAGTCCTTTGACGGGGCTGATTATGTGAAACTCCCCATCCTTCTCCACTGTTGCAGGCTCCTAGTCAGATCACAGCGCTGAGCTGGTGTCAGGATCACCTGCTGGCGTTAGTCTTGGCTGAGATCCCTTTAAATCTCAACACAGCCAATTCTTCGCCATCCTACAGTTACCACACTCAGAGCAACCTGAGATCTGTTACAGATGCCCGGTTTATTTTCTTTCAAGTTTATTTGTTTTGTAATGGAACATCAACAGACAAAGATCCAAGTTTCCATGTGGTTTGCAATAACAAAGAACTTGATTAACCCTATAAAGCCAAACATATCATATTTGATAAATAGTTTCTGAAACATTTTGCATCACTTAATGGTAAAAGCTTTGCTCAAAACCCTGCAGTATACAATATGATACTTGTCCTCTGCCCCAAATGGATGCCAGGAAGCATAAGGCCACACTACAATAATTTTGACATGTCACATGGTAATGATTGGTAAATATACCCCCAAGAAAATGTGTCAATTTATTCCCCCACATTTTTTAAAGGGCCAAATAAAGACTTCAGATTTAAAGAAAATTGACTTTTCTCCCCAGTTTTTCTTGGGTTGCCATTAAAGGGTTAAAGTGAAACATGAACAGAAAGGGCTGATACTGCAAACATGCAAAACACATTGCAATGGACATAATTAATGCTAAAAATAATGAGCAGAACATTTCGTATTTACATGCTGCAAGACTTTACATTAATGTGCAGGTATTTTTGTTATTCAGAAAACAAATATTTTCACATTTTTCTCTAAATTGGGACATTTCAGTGAACCTTTCCTCCGTTTTTACCCCACCTACACAATGTGGATATCCAGTTACACTCACTGACCAAAGAGCCCTAACCTGTCTACACACCACCTAGTCTACATCCAACTTTAACTTACCCTTCAAAATCACACATTATGTGTACAAGACCAGTTTGAGCTGAAGTATTAACAAGCTGGGCATCGTCCTCGCCAGTAAAAACCCATTTACTGGGGACACGTTGGCTGGGATGTAATGGCTCGGGGCAGAAGGCCATGTTTCAGGATTTTTCCTTCGAGGTCAACAAAAATCCAAGCTAATCCTTCCTTTTCATTCTACTAGTCGATAGTCCAGCTCAGATGCACCGTGGTCATACATTAGCCCAATCGGGACATATTCAGCCTAATTTATAGGCCTCTGCTCAAAAATTGCATTCCTGTAATGAAATGAGTACATCTCTGCAATTACAAGGTTTATTTGAATACTTTTGGAGTCATAGTACTCCAAAAGTATTCAATAGGTGTGTAAATGTCAGCATATGTGTCCCTGGTGAGGAATGAATGGGCACATGTATGGGTTTGCCTAAAAACAGAAACACTTTCAGGCTAAATATGAATATCTTTCTGGAATGATGCAGCTGTAGCTCTGAACCTGTATCAGGTCATAGTACAATATGTGAATATAATCCCTGTAAAGTTCAACAAAACTAGTACAGGATTCAGGTGAGGTCTCCAAAATGGCCTTTTCGGCTCAGATTGGCACCACCGGTTCTCAACATCACCCAATAATGGGACCTCGGGTTTTAAAAGGTTAACTAATGGCGATGCCAAATATCCGCAAATATCCATCCTGGGTGTGCTGATTGTTATATGAACTTTATCCTGAAACTGTTAACATTTATCCACATTTCATTTAGCAATGCAAATTTACTGTGATGAGAATAGTTTAACAGGCTAAAAAGAAACAGTTATTTCTTTTCACACAAATCAGGAAGGATGTGATGAATTTTTCTTTTAATTTACATATCAATCAAAGATAGTGTGATAATGGCTGGAACACTTTATAATACACAATTCATTGTTTACGTGGTAAAGGCAAAACAAAGGGGAAAAAATGATTGGTATGTGCTATTGGCTAGTAAACCGGCTCTGTGTTGGATAGGCAGGCATTATGAATAACTTTCTTTTCACTCTCTGGGTGAAGACATCTGATGGTATTCTGAATAAATGAATAATTAAAAAACCAAACATTCTTTCTGAAATTGTCATTCTGGTCAGATTGTTTGTGATATCAGACACTGCTGTGACTTCACTTACAGAAGTAAACCATGTCCAACTTCCCTAAAATAATTTTTTACGTCACTTATCAGCCATGACGTCCACCAAAGGTGCACTCCCGAGCACCTACTTCCTGAATGCAGGCAAACATTTAGGAAACAACTTTAAATCTACATCGGGACAGCTGATGAGTGTGAACATCCGTTTAGTCAAACACACCCTTTTGTTCCCCGTGCAACATTTTTGGCTATACCAGCTTAAATTAGTCAGTACGACCAATAAACGGGCCTCATAGCTGGGCTATTTGTCAAACTGGAGCTAAAAATGTATCTAGACTTTAAAGACTAGGAGAAGAAACAGTACAGTTCAGCACACAGCGAACAGCATGTACCATATCAGAGAGGAGGGTGGTGGAATGTTCATTGAGGCTGATGACTCCCTCCCCCAGCTGGTGTCTCCTCAGACGATTAGAGAAGGTTCTCAGCTCCCTCTCCACCTTCGGCCCTGAATCCACATTGGTGAGCAGCTTCCAGAACGGCAGCCTATAAAGCACAGACATTTTCACAACCTGCTACAGAAGGAGATAAAAGTAATGGCTCACTAAATACCCCCAAATACCCCCACCGGTGGTATCATGGCAGTGCAAAATGAAGGAGAAAGTTCAAAATCTGCTGCAATCTTCATCTAAACGGAACTCACCACAGCGCTTTCATGTTCGGTAGCTCCCTGCTTTGCTCGGAGAGTTGTTGCATCGCTTCCTGGTGAGCAGCTTTCACATCGTGGGCCACACACACAGTGTACTGCAGAGGCACACGCTCCATACTAGGCAGCGACTGCAGGCAGAACTGCTGCCGGGTGTCCACCCCGATCTGCAAGGGGATGTCTGGAGATACCAGGACTGCAACACCTGCATGGAAGGAAGCACACAGGAGAGGGCACAGGACATCAGAAAAATAAATCTTGCTTTAGGGAGTCTAGCTGGGGTTAATAAAATCCCAGTGCAGGTAACAAACAGAAGCAGGAGGATGGTCATATACCTTTTCACTTCTTAGTTATATGGTCAGCCTTAAAGAAGTGCAAGTAAGATGCTCCATCACAGATTCCACTTAAATGACATAGTGCGCGAGTGTTACTGAGACTAAGATGAGTGTGATGGATGGAGTGTTGTGGGAGGTAGAAAGTAGACTGTGTCAGCTGATATTGCTCCACTCAGATCTTAGAAAAACACTTCCTAGAATGAGATGAGTTTACCCTGGGACTGGTGGCCAATGCTCACACTGCACAGCAGTTAGAAGAAAAATGTTTACTACCCACCGGTAGTAAAAAAAATTCACCTGGTTTTATTTGTTCATTTTCTGGTGGGTCAGATTCTGAGGGCTAAGTGTCTCCTGCATCTCTTATTCTCTTTCAATTGAGCAAACAAAGAAGACCACCTGACATTGAATGGACAAGCTTTAGCCTCCTGAAACCCTCCAACTTTTGTTCACTCACGTGCATATGCAGCTCTCGGGAAGTGAAATGACACGATTATGCATAGCAGAAAATTGTGACCACAGATGTAGTTGCCCTGCAAGGAATGCCTCTTCCCTCTCAGGTTACCCATACCCTCAAGCACTTCTCCCCCAACCTGACTCCCACCTTCTCCCTTCCAGCTTTAACTGTCCTCTCTTCCTCTCAGCTCTGCCCAGCTATGTGTCAGTCCCATCTAAGGTCAGCGATACTCTGGCCAGTATCGATCTGAGCCGTAAAACCCACGCTGCCCTCGGCAAGCTGCTCAAGGTGCCCAAACTTTTTTTCTTTTTTGTATTTGCAGCTGATCTATGAACAGATTAGACAATCTGAGAAGCCGGTGAGAGCTTGGCTTGCTTTGGCCAGCCTCTCTTGTTTAAATACGCTTACTGGGAACCAGGAGCAGGCAGGATATTCACGTACCGGTTTATAATCAGATTAATAGTTTCAGAGATCAGAATTTAAGCACTGCATAAAGCCAGTGAAGAGCCTTCAACTGCAGAGAAATTCTCACGTGTTTGCAATGGATAATGTCAAAGAGATACTGGTAACACCTCAGCTGCTTCTCACAAGGTATTAGGTCACCACCCCACTGCTTCTTACAGATTCATATAAAGCAGATAAACATAGATTTTTGCAAGGAAGTATTGTTACGTATATTATATATCATATATTGCCTATTTTTGCCTTTTATGAATATAAAAAAAGGCATAAAATTGTCACTGAGTCAATTTAATACAGAAAAGGCGTTATGAAAGTGTATATATTTAAACTGTTTAGTGGAGTTAAGTGGGTCAGGGAAGAAAATGTTACAGCTTTATGGAAGGATGGAAGTGAAACACAGGCAGTGGAAATAGAAGCAACGAGAGTACACCAGACACCGTGCAGCCTCGTAGAAAGATGTGCAGATACAGCAAGCTGCGTACAGTTTGTTTTACCAAAAGTGCACACGGGATGGAAAGTGGAGTTGAAGTTTGCAAGCATGACTTCTGAAGTCATATTTATTCTTTATGGAAAATGACGCAGCGGAGCTTCAAAGAAACGTGACAACATGGTCTGAAACTGCAGCTCCGATCGTTCCGTCTCTAAATGAACGTGACGATTTCTAAGTTAGACGGCCAGATCTTATTTTGTGTGTTTACACTATTCCGCTCATTTTGCAGGATGCAGTTTTGCTGTCTAAGCATAGTTATATAAGCCGTGCGCCATGTAAAACCCAAACATTGCATTTGTGGATGTGCATGCCAGATGAGAGCCGGGACTGTGTCATTTAAAGAAAGTGACGCAGGTTTGAGGCCTTGTGTTACAGCCAAGGTGGGATGCCGGGAGGAAACGAATGGGGCGACCCTATTTTTAGAACAATTTCTTAAAAATTCCAAGCTTCCCATAAAACATTTTCCACGAGCTCCCAAAAGTGAGATTTTATGCCTGCCTGAAAATATCCACTCACCTTCAAAGGAGCAGCAAATATATTAAGATGAATGAAGTTTAATTGGCAGATTTGAATGATTTGACACACACATTCCTCAATTTTACAGTTGTTGAGCGAACGCACAAATCAAATAACCTTCGGGCACAAGTGGACGTGCATGCGTTTTCTCACACCCTCTTTTTTTTTTTTACTGGGAAAGACTTCCAAGAAAAACAGGGCAAGACTTATAGGACCATAAAGGTTCGGCACTTCCTTTCACTCAGTCTGAGGTGAGGGTTTGGAGGTGGCGGCGGAGGTGACCCTGTGCACCTTCTCGAGGGTCAGGAAGGTTTTTAATGCGGCGTCTAGGCCCTCAGAGAGGGGCTGGTCCGAATGGAAAATGCTGTAGCCTGACTCCCTGCTGCTGTGGACCAGATGGGCTTGCACTCCTTTACCTGTCATATTTATGCTGTTATTTATGACACTCGTGCACGCTTACAGACCTGGCTAGGGTTATAAAATATGCATTCAAACACTTTTTGCGTGAGTGTGTGTGTGTGAGTGTTCGAGTATGTATTTCCTTAACAATGGAAAATTAGTTTCTGTGCCCAACCTCAAGAAATTGATGGCCACAAAACTGGGATCTTGGCATGGTAGTAAATTTCCAATCCCTCTTATTGAAAAAAATAATGAAGCACTTTCTCTTCTCTACTCCTCTCGTCACTAACTTTTATTGTTTCAGTTGTGAGACGGTGTGTTATGTGCAAAAGTCACCATCAATAGATTTGATGAGAAGGTCCCAGATCCAAATACGTAATAGCTATAATATTATAGCTCTTTTTATGTAGTTACATGGAGCCGTTCCTTATATCAGTCTGAGCTGATGAAGCTGAATGAGAAATCAAAGGTTTCTTTTTTAAAAAAAATCTTTTTTTTTTTTATAAAAAAAGAAAAGAAATCAAAGGTTTCCTGATCTTTTGCAAAAATGACCAAAATAAATTCAGACTACATGTGTATAGAGGAGACTGCGTTTATCCATGCAAAAGGACAGAAACTGTTGTATCAGTACTACATTTAAAAGGCCCCTCTTGCTTGTGGCTGATTTTGCTGGCTGATTTTCACACAGTAGCTTTTGACAAAGCCTGAGGCGAGAGAGCGACTGAAGTGCTGAACATCTTCCTTTCCTGGGAGCGTTGAGGTTTCAGGGCAGCTGCCCGACCTTTGAGTGATCTACTGGGCAAAGCAACACACATGATTGTTCTTTTTGTTTTTTCTTTACTTTTAACAATGAAGTTTCTTCTTCTGCATACATCTGATGAACACACTGAAAATGACGAGGACATAGTTGGTCAGAAGCTGTTCCAAAAAAAAGAAAAAGATCTAAAAAAAAAAAAAAGACAATCCAAAACCAATTTGTGATATATTTTTGTTGTTTTTGGACACATTCTTGGGGCAGAATTGACAACCAGACAATAAAAAGTGAGCTTTCTTTTATTTTCATCTTGGCTAACACTGGGCCCAATGACATGATCATAAAATCAGATAATTATGAGAAATCAAATAGTTTTAATAATGAGATCTGACCCGTTAATGAACTGCAGAAATTGCAGAAAAAGCAAGGTTTATATTTTTCTGTCCGATATCGGATTTTCTTTTGGAGTACGTATGTACGTAGTGATGCAAGACTAAAACTTTATGTTATTTTCAAAGCATATGGTCTTGTTTTGGTGATCGTAGCGATGCCTACGGTCTTAGAGTTAGCTGTCCTCATGTGGGAGCTAACAGGCTACACGCTGCTGCTGTCCTTAGTTTATACTCCATGAGGAGTATAAACAAGCCATGGTTGGCTTTCATAGAGCAAACACCTGCCCTAACTCCTGGTGTGATCGGTCTTCCATTTTTTTCCCATGTTCTGTTCTCCTGGTTATTTACAGATGTAAAAGAACGAAATAAATCCGATTTACGTGCATACATGCACAGAGACGTTGGAGTTTTGGGGAGAAATCTGAGTGTGTGGATCTGATTTCTAACAATCACATAACTGCCATTATCTGATAAAGAATGCTCTTTATCATCACTTGAATAATCTGATAACTCAAGAAATCTGATCATGAAAAGACTTTTTGTGTGGATGTAAACGGGTTTCTTGTAAGTACGTTTAATCTAATAATAAGAAAAACCATCGGTGCTTGGCAACTGGAAAAAAAACAAAAGAAAAGTTTGTATGAAATCAAGCATAAAATAAAAAGAATAATAATAAAAAACAACCTGCCACCACACTCTCCCAACTTTATAGATTTTTGTGTTTTCAGAAAGAAAGAAACCTGTCACCTTATATGGATACTCACCAAAAAAAGAGTATGCATTTATACATTTTCTTTTCCTCACTTTCCTCTTTTTTCTTATGCGCTGCAAAGGCCTAGAAGACACTGATTAGTGCTCCTGTAAAAGCTTTGCACTCAGAATAGTGAAAAACAAGAACATTTTGACTTGTTTTCCCTTTTTCGTGGCTTTCTTTCATCCTGTGCAATGGAAAATCAGTTTTTCCTTTACTTTTTGCTCTCTTATTTGAGGTGTTGAGTCACATAAAGCCAATTGGAAGGATTCATGGTGATTTCATAACTTTAATCTGTATTTCTGAGTTATGCGTGGCTGCTTTCTGCTGATAAACCCAACAAATGAGCATCGAAGTTTCATCCCATACGGAAAGACTGAGTCAGAGAGGGAAAGAAAGAAAAAGGAACAGATGATGATGAGGGGAAGAGGAGGTAAAAGTAGGCTTAAATAAAACAAATGACTTTGCTGACAATCACCAAAAAGCTGATTTCAATGAATAACTTGAACAAACTAGGCTACTTATATTTCCTGCACTAGAAGAAAAAAGTTGAATGAGTCTCCTACATATTGACCATCAGTTACAACTTTAAGGTTTTAAAACATAACACGGTCTTCACTTATATGTCAGATAAATCGGATTCAGTAACGGAAACACTGAAAGATGAGATACTTGTCTTCTAACCCACCTGTACTCATTTTCAGTGTATTAAAGCAGAATTTAGCTCAAATCGGAGGGGTATGTTTTTTATGAGAATCATTGCAGTATTTTGTTTTATGTTAATTGAAGTAAAAAAGGATATATTGGCATAAATTGTGTCATTCAATAAAAAGAATTTAGAAATATTTTTTAAATTAAACATTGATGCACTCGTGAAACAAATAGTAACATTTTGATTTTGTGAATTTTAACGAGAGTTTTATGATGCATGTTTGCTGACGTGCTCAATGAAACTGTGTAGGATCCTTTAAGGATCCCCAACTCAACCCATGGTTGGGGAAAAAGCTTCATGACCTCCACCTGTCAAAAGTCTCTTCTTTGTTTTTTTTAGTGGCTTCACTTAATCTAATCCGTTCTTCATAGTTTAGTTGTTTTTAGATAAAGACAGGTGGGGCTGGGACAAGTTTCTCCAGTTGGAAACATTCTCAAATGTCACCCTGCTGCATGCCGACATATATTCTGTATCCTGTCGCCTTACTTAACTTCTAACTCTTCATAACTGTCGTTTTTTTTTGTCTGTCTTCTTGACTCTGTTCAGTATCACCTGTGCAGTATGTTGTCTTTAATTTGCTTTATTGTTTTAAATTTCTGTCTGTCTGTCTTAGTGTTTAACCATCCCCAGAGGTCCTCCCAGGTTAGCAAAGCCAGTCACACCCCGACACTTTCCACCACATTTATAATATGCTCCTCTGGCTAACTAGAGCTAGTGAAGACAGGTCACATGCAAACACCTCATGTGTGCAACGGTCAAGGGGTTCAAACAGCTGTCCTAATATCATATTAAAACTACAGTATGTTTGTTCCTCCCTGCAACAGATTCAGGAAGAGAGGCGGCATCGTAGCTCTGCTGAGTGGAGATCTTTTTTCTTTAAGTGCATTCATCTTTAACAACAGGCACCTAAATTATGGAGACTATTTTTCATAGTTGAATTTATTACTGGAGGAAAAAGAATCATAGAGAAAGTATTCTTTCCTTGACTGTAAGTAGAGCAGTAGACTGGAATGATTAAGAAAAAAGCAGCAAATAAAACACACACACACACACACACACACACACAAATAACACAACATAACTATAAATTACAATGGGTATCCAGGAAAAATCTGAATTAACATTGTGTAAATGATTAACGATTTAACTGACTGGATTTGAATTAAATTAAAATAGATCAAACCATACAAATTAATCAAATTAATAAATGTATGAATTGTTTCCTTACTTATTAAACACATCAAATAACACAGTTATGACTGTACCTGCAACAGTGTGATGGCTAGAGTGCTGCTTTTATCAGAGAAAAATAACGCTAATAACCTCATTTTTTTTCTTAATCTATGAGGAGAGAGATGGAAGTATATGCCTGGTGACATGGCAGGTTTTTCCCTGTTTGAAACACTCCCAATCATATCAGGATAATAAATACTGTTTCTCTGCTGGGATCCCAACCCAATGTACGGGCGGTAAAACAAGCGGTAAAACAATCACACCGCTGGCAAACTGTTGTGAATGCCCGTAAAATAAAAAAGAAGTGATCGATCCAAGAAATACATTCAAATTCGGCATAGCTGCATAATTTATCAGCTGATGTTTTCTCCGCAAATCAAGTCGGTGTTAGTGGCGTGTTTACTTAACATCTAACAGGTGATAGGGTCCGTACAGAAATTCTTGTTTACCAGACAGGATAAATAGTGATTATGTTGCTCGGAAATGAGGTAAACATGTCAATTCTAGCAGCTTGGGATGTGTGGAGCAGAGCATGAGCGTGATCAGTGATAATAAATCCATCTGATGGATCGAATCCGACATTAAGTGATGAAAGGTTTCAGGAAAGAATCAAGTTCTGAAAAAAAAAAAGGGGAAGCATATAGATATAGTTTAAGGGGCTGAAAATGATTCTCTCTGAAACTAAATATTTATATTATGTAAATCTAAGAGCCAAATAAAGATATCCTTGAACTTTTAAACAAGATATTGTGGTAAATATACCTTTAATGCCCAAACAGACATTGTTGCCATTGCTGAGCATCAGTTTGCTATGTTTAACGCTATGTGCCCTATGTGTCTGTGAGTGGTTACTTGGCAACATTCAAACAGTTGTTCTCATTGGGATCTCATCTCTATGCGTATGATTTCTTTTTTTTCTGTGTGTGTGCAAGGCTCAACAAAGAAGCAAAGGATTACAAGGTGCTGATAATTACTCTCTTCTCTTCTCACAAGATGGAAAAGGGATTTAATTCATGTGACTCTTATGCTCTTACTCCTTTGCCATTGTTATGTAATATAAAATGTGCATGAGTACATGTGTGCGTTTGTTTCTGTCGGTGTGGGAATGAATGTGCATGGGCCTGTTAACAGTTTGATTCCTAGAACAAGTGAAATCTTCCGTTAAAAAAAAAAGGCATCCTGGATTTCCTGGACAACGGGACAGTTTCCTCTCAGTCTATCTGAGGCAAAATGAGCTTGTGGGCACATAGTGGGTCTTTTTACACGTCAGAATCATGTCTATTTTTTATTGCAGTGGCACCTGAGTGCTGACTTTTTAAAAAAAAATATCTCGCTAGTATCAGCCAAAAACGAACAAATTCTTTTTCATGAAACAATCAAATCTTTTTCTCTGACATTCATTCATTGTCTTTGGATGATTTCCAAACATTTATCAGGTTTAAATGTTTTTTTTCTTCTTTTATTTACATTTTACACAACATCCTAAATGAATTCCAATAATCTCATAAGAGCAAAGTCTTGAGAGAACAAAGCTTGGTTTGGTTTGAGCAGCGGCTCAGACGCTAAACACCAGATTAAGACAACCTGAGAGTCCAAAGTACCAGAGCTTAATGCTGTACTCCACCACACAAACACATGTACGCATTCCTCATCCGTTACTTTAACCGTTCACATCCGCTCACGGTTCCTGCCTTCCCACTTTGCCCCCGGGATAAAATCTAACACCCCAAAAATAACCTTGTGAGTTATACCAGTCAGCAGGGCCCTCATCCAACCTCCCCTTTTAATAGAGACAAAAGGCAATTACACCAGTATCCCTAAGAGT
The DNA here is from genome assembly GCA_037177055.1 of Atherinosoma microstoma. Lineage (NCBI taxonomy): Eukaryota > Metazoa > Chordata > Actinopteri > Atheriniformes > Atherinidae > Atherinosoma > Atherinosoma microstoma. Next base: position 29,419,940 of record JBBBVU010000010.1, read on the forward strand.
TAATTTAAGATGCTAAAGGTGGTTTGCTTCCCTTTGTTGTCTGATCTCTAAATTAATAAACTGAGATGCCACAGACAGTATTGTGTTACACTCTATTTGTGGGCCAGCCAATTCATCCAGTCAGTTATGGAGATGCTACTTCTGGGGCCTTTTTTTCCCCCCCAAGTTCAATCACAAACACTTACATGAGAGGTTGAGGGGGTAAGAAAACACAACAGTGTCCACAGGACTTCCCTCACGCCCTGGGATTATGACGCACATTGTATGCCCGCTAATGTGGGGTCAGATTTCCACAACCCTTGCTAGAAGTACGCAGAAACAGCTGATCCCGTGTTGTGTTACAGATTTTTTGTGGGGGATTTTTTTCTTCATTTGTGTGGGGAGAAGAGTTGTGACTCCATTGATCTTAAGCCACAACTGATCAAAATGATGAGTCCCATCAATGGCGTCCTACCTGATGAGCCCAGGAAGTAGCGTTCCAGGGCAGAGCCAAACCCAGACGGCGTGTCCATCAGATCGCTGACAATGAAAGGCTGCATCGTGGCGTTTTGATCATTTATTGGCCAGGTCTGACCCCGGACACTGGCACCACCGTACCAGGACATGTTGGTCATGGAGAAACAGTCCTGAAAGACAAAAACATGCACACTTTCAGTCACATGTGAAGATAAAAACACAGAGAAAAGGTTCAGTTCAAGAAGACCGAGCAAAAGAACGTAACAATAACTTAACATGTATGAGATTGCTGAAGAGGAGGGTTGACTGGAAAGAGGAAGCATGAAAAATGATATATGTTTTTAAAAAAAAATGGTTGATTTGCAGTTTACATATTAAAGACTGAATTTCTTTTGATTTTTACACATTCAAACATCTAAATGATTCAAGACATTCAGATTTATGAGAGGATCTAAATAAACTTCATCTCCGGTGCATTAACATGAGAGCCAAAAGAAACTTCCACTTGAACTGTGTGACATGTGCCACAGTTAATTCAAACTATAGACTAATGCAATGTTTCACATCCGGGTAACTGTAACGTTAATGTAAAAATGAAGCGCAAAGAGATGTTATGCTGGTACATGAGACTGTCTAAGAATGTATGGCAGCAGGAGGGATTGAATGACAAGAGGGTTTTCTAAGAGAAATCTCCCCCTTCTCCTCCTTGAAATGCGCAAACTGGAAGCTCGTTTATTTCATGTCAGCAAATCTGGGCTCTGCTGCCAGCTGGTCACCTGAGAGGCTCTGGGCAGGATTTTGGAAATTAGGACAATAAAAGCGACTTGGGCATGGAAAGATTTTGCTGGAAGCAGTCACGCCACATGACAGGGAGTTATGGCGAGGAATGTTCCAGTGGAGACAGATTAACCTCCCCAAACATTGCAAATGTTGAGGACATTTGATAATTATTAAGAATGGTGGAAGGGGGGTGTACAGTAAGTACTGTACAAAAATACTTGAAGCAGATTAAATACAAAATATGACAGCACCGAGTGAGGTTGCTGACAATAAGAAGTAAGGCAAATCATGCAAATGAACAAAGAAAAATACAAATGAATGTCTCAGGTGTCATAATTCCCCATCAGGATTTGCTTCACTCCATCACAGACAGCTTGAATTTCAAAACAGCCAATCCAACTAAATCACAGCAACTCCACATAGACTGGAGCAAATTTCACAATCACACAAAACCTATTCACACAAACACTTTGGATCATTCAGATCATCCTATCTCCACCCAGAAGTCTCCAGAATAATGAAGGAACAAGTGGATGAAGTCAAGCATCTGAAACTTTCGTTTATCACCGGTGGCCACCTGTGTTTCAGACAATATGCAACATTTGCACCTTAACACTTAAGAAACCAACAAGTGGAAGTTTTAAAGCTGAAACATGAGTAAAACTACGTTTTGCTGTTTTAAAAATGTTGCACTCAGTGGCTTTTGCTGTGCAGATTGAACCTTGAGTGCACACTTACCTTCAGCTCCACATGACAGTGCACCGGCGCCCAAGTCATACTGTAACACTCCGTCTCAGTATCCTCATTCACCTCCAGCGAGATCTTCACCTCGGCCACTGAGTCCCATGTGTAGCAGAACTCGGTTTTATTCAGCCAGCACAGGTTCCTCACGAAAGGAACCTCAATATCGGGGTTCCCCACGTTCCCGACGTCTATCTCCACGTAGGTCTTCTCCTCCGTAAGAGTCTGTATGACCAGCGAGTGGGTTCTTCTCTCCCAGATGAGTCCGCTGTAAGTCCCCCTGAGGATCCAGTTTTTGTTAGGCTGATCCACCACTTGCCAGTATATGATCCCGATGGTCATTACAAAGAAGACAGCTACCCCCAGACAGGCTATAGCTCCTTTCCAGGTCTCGTTCATCTCCTTCAGTCCCGTGTCCCATGTTACCTCTGGGATGGGACTAGGGTTCCTATTTCGAGCGTGGGGCATGTTTTCTTTTTTTCTTTTTTTTAGATCAGCAAAAAAATCAAACACAAAAAAAGCTACAGAAACTTCTGTGTGAAAAAAATATCTCTTGCTTCATCATGTAATGGTGTTTGCAGTGAGGCTACAGTGTCAGCCAGCCTACTCTTTATATCTACACCGTTTACTCTCCTGTTTTCTTTCGTGCGCAATTGTGCCAGCAGCGCAGACTTGTCATGTGAGGAAAGCTGTGAGAAAAATAAATCACAGCGAGAAAGTGACAGAGTATGAATGGATAATTGACTTACCACATACTGCTGCTGTTTTAAAAGAGCTGGATTTGTAAATTGCATTGGCTGCAGTGAGCTCATGAGAAGCCCCAAGCCGGGTTTGGCAGTAATGCCTGCGAATAGCTCCCTAAGACGCTGTCTTGCTTGCCCTGCACTTTCTGACGTAACGCCGGGTTGTTTCCTCGGGGGAACGGCAGAGAGAGGGAAACGGGGGGATCGAAAGGGTTTGACGGGGTCTCGGAGTTGCCCGCTGAGGTGACGAGGCCACGGACAACCTGGAAAGGAGGGAACCCCTTCATGCGTGCTCGCAAATCATCCCCGCGCTCTTCGTGCGTAAAAACTGTGTAGAGTTGTTATTTGGTGATTTGGTGGACGATGAGGACGTCAGTTGGACATACCATGCCTCACTCACAATTGATCATGTGATAGTTAACATTCTAATAGAAGAGGAAATGAAATAAACTTCTAAAAAAAAGAACTCCACACCAGTCTTTGCAGCCTTCGAGCTATGTGTTTAGTTCTACTGAGTTCATCTTATAAATACTTACAGCTTATAAATCAAATTGGCAAAGGTTTTTTTCTTTCCATTCTAAATGATTATTTGATAAATCAGATGCCGCCGCATTTGTGTCATAATGGAAGAAAGAAAAAGATTAGTATGTTTGTTTTCATTGTGTCTAAAAGCGCTCAACCACCTGACATCCATCAAACATCAACACTGAAGCTTCACATATATTTGACATTCAAATAAAACCGACATTTTTACATTAATTTTTCATGTTGAGTTGAGAATCTGGAGAATAAATCCAGTATCTCAAATAGGCCTACTTATCTTAGTTTTCATCTTTTAAACCAAGAGATATTATTGGACATTTTGACAGACCCTCACATTTAATGAATGACAGAAAGAACAAAACCTATGTCACATGACTGAAACTGAATTCAGATTAGGTTTTTTTTAACGCTATGTTTACCCATGCATGGTTTCTAAAGAAAAAAGAACTGTGGGACACCTGTGGGAATTGGCAGCATCATCCTTAAAGCTTGATTAACCTCCATTGCTGCAGAACAGCTTTAAGTAATTAACTCATTTCTTGTTTCCTGAAAAAGGCCCTTTTGTATAATTCTAAAATGTATTTTATTCCAGTTTTACATAACCTTACCTTGTTGTTTTTGTTTGTTTGTTTAAAAAAAAAAAGAAAAAACAACCTCTGGCAGTTCACCACTTACATTTATACCATTATTAGACTTGAATTGCTTGGATTCTAATAAAAATTTGAGAAATTGTGGTGTTCTCAAGCTATTGACTGTTAGTGTAAATAGTGCAGCCACAATCACAGTCACTAATATACAAATATCATAAATTATTTCTGTACAATTTACTTATTTACTTAATGTCGGTTTTTTACTTAATACTTAAGTTTATGAACTTATCATTAGTCCTACTGACACAGTTTAGAAAATGCATTGCTTGATTGCATGTAT
>JBBBVU010000010.1:29438274-29473842 GCA_037177055.1 Atherinosoma microstoma
TCGTCTAATTATACCCATCAGTAATTATTATTATTATTTGTTCTATACCAGTTATAAAAGCAAAATTTATTTAAAAACAAGTTCTAGCAAGCAACCTCCTGTATCGTCTGCAAGTTTATTTAATTTAATGTTGTTACTTCTGTTGGAATAAAGTAGTTTTAAACAAACCTATGATACAATAAACACATATTTAACTGTTTAGGCTGCTATAATTTGTTTTTACAGGCTCTTTCCTTTCAAAGACATTAATTACATACTTGGAGTTGTATTTTCTGGCCACCAGGTGGTGTGACAGCCTCAAGAACTGAAAACAGATTTCAGTCTTAAGTAGTGTAGACAGTTTGTTTTTTTTAAATGTTTTGTAGCTGTAGTGATGACATATGAGAGGCTGTCTTTGGGAGTGATTTAGTTGGTGATATCCAAAGGAATTTTTTTTTATTTGGCTCTGTAGTAGAAGTTCAGATGAAGGTGTAGACAGCAAGAAGTCAAACATCAGTCACCTAAAGGAGCCAATATTAACATCTACAGTGATGAGAAAAGCAAAATGTTCTTGATCAGCCCCCAAAACCTGAGTTTAATGGAGTATGCAATATGTCAAGCCACTTGACTACCTCATAATTTTTAATGCTCCATTGATGAGTGTGCCCGGATAATATATCTCGGTGAATGTGTTTGTCTTGTATTAGTTTGGTGAGTTTGGACGATGCAGATTTCATCACGAAGCACTTCAGGAGGTCCTTACCAGTCAGCACCAGCAGTGATGAGCGGATTTTTGACCACATCTGTGAGCCAAGGTTACTGGGGTTAGCATTGCTCCTCAGGCGAAGAGAGGCCCAGAACTGACTGAGGAGAAAAATTGAAGTTTGCAGCAGATCATCTATGTGTCTCTGGTGGGGTTTAGACCATAATCTGTTCATCCAGGTGCTTGGCCTCCCACTCTGATTTCTGCTTCATCTCTGCCAAACTCCTAGGGTGCTTATGTAATTGTGTGTGTGTGTGTGTGTGTGTGTGTATATGTGTGCGCACACTTGTCAGTGTGGGTAAGTCAGTTTGTGAGAATGGTGTGTGCCTTTGTGTATTTATCCACAAAAGTGGGTAAGTGCAGGGTGCGTGTGTGTTTTATAAGGGTGTGTAAGGTTATTTTTTCTTGCAGTCTTTGATGCCTGCGAGAGGTGTGCGGCTGATTGATAGGATGCCGGAGCCTCAGTGTGTGTGTTTTTTTTTTGTTTTTTTTTTGTCTGTTCTAGCAAACGACGTTGTAAGAGGACATACGCGGAGAGACAATGACACAAACTAAATATCACTCCCACTCCCAGCTTATTGATAAGTCTGAGTCATAATGGCAGTGAAAGCTGTTGTAGTTCTAATTTCTTGGTGGTAGGCGGTGAAAGCGTGGGTGGATCTTCGGCCGAGCAGCTGTTAATGAGAAGCGGTAATGCGGTCTTGTCAGGACACTAACACAAGGTGGCCTTTTTCTTAATGATACCTGGGAGCTGGATATCCACCGCAGTGTTGCTTACCTTTTATTTTTCATCCATTTTTACACTTGCTCTTTTCTGGCGTTTGCACATCTTTCTTTGTCCTTTTCTTCTGTCCCACCCTGGGCTCTGCTGTTTATTGTGCTTTTCTTAAACGCTTTGCTACACATCCAAAACCAATCCCTCTTTAGCGCTCGTTCTTTCAAACACCTGGGCAGTGTTATCTCGTAATTCTGTTTCTACCTGCTGGAGGGAAGTATTTGTTTGTCTATAATTGTTCTCGAACCTTTTGTGCTATGCAAGTATTTCCTCTCTGTTCTAGAGCATCATCAAATTTCTAGGTTTACACCCACACACACACCTCTTGGACCTCACCTGGCATGGCTAGGGGCCATTGCTGACACACACAAAGAAAGAACACACCATTGAATTTTGTGCTTGTCCTACACCTCAGTCGCATTTTCTGCTGTGTAGACTTATAACTCTGAAACCAGACAATACTGTGGTTTTAAGTGTAATCAGACTTGAAATAACTGACCCAATTACTCAGCAGCTCAAAATGTCTTAGCAGACTGACAACCCTTCATTTGTTGTTTGATCAAACAGTGCAATGGTTGTCAATGGCAATCACAAGCCATGTGCACACAGCAGTTGCACCATATCCAGCTCCCCTTTGCTAGTTCGTACATACCAGAAGCGACTTGGTGCTCAATCAGTGTGTGCGGAGATGCCTCTGTATCTCACACCGTACCACACTGAACTTGCATTCATAAACACAAAGTGGAATTTAGGTCATTGTTTAGGTCAGGGGTCGACAAGTTAGGTCCTAGAAAGCCACAGTACTGCAGGATTTATAAGTTTTCCTGCTCCAACACACCTGATTCAAATTAGATGGATCCAACAGCTTATCCAGTTCTGCCCAGTGACTCGTTCATTTGAAACAGGGAAACATCTAAAACTTGCAGGCCTGCAGCTCTAGAGGCCCATACTTGCCTACCCCTTGGTTAAGGCTAATAAACTTCAATTTACTATGTTTGAAGTAATTTAAACAGCCACTAGATGAGTGTAATTATCTTTACTGACCTTTCTGAGAGAAGTTACGTGACTTCTTTTAACCGGGCCCAGTATTTCAAACGTAATCCACCAGGATTAATCCAGGTCGATTGGATTTGTTCCAAATCTGATCAGAAATTGGGTATTTCAACCCAGATTTTATCATGGAGATTTAAATCCAGACTTGTAAATCCAATCCTACCTTTGACCCAAAGAGACCCAAACCTGGACCATTGTGATCCTGAAAACGGGGATTAAAATAAACCCACCTCAAAGGTGGATTTGAGGTGGATCTTGTGTGTAAATTAAATGAGTGTAGTCACTAACTACACATATCTCACTCTGAATGTTCTAAATAAAACAACTCTGTTCATATTGAGTGAACAATTGTATCGTGATTACACAATATTTGTGAGAGTTAAAATGTTTCATACACACCATATGACGGTGCTAAATTCCAAAAAATGCAACATGGCCGCCCTTATTTCCATTAAGTATATCATCTTTGCTTTTTTGAGGTGTGTAACCGGGTTTTTAAATTGCACCCATGCACAATTAAGTTGAAATTTCATGTTCCAGCATTCTCACTGTACACAACTGAAGACTTTATTCGTAATTGCCATCCATAATTGTAAAATAGATAAGCAAAATATGCACATAGGCCAGAATTTAATGACCGTTGATGCAGATCCATGCAAAGTATCAAAACTTTGAGTATTGTTTCATACATTTGTTTAAAAAATGTGATTTAATTTGACAAATTATTTCTGTTCATACTCAGTTTTAATGCTGGGCTAAAAAAAACAACTCCTTACGAATCTTCTTAAATCTGTTCTTAAGTCGGACTTAAGAAGTCTTTTACGAAAACCCTCCATCAGATTCATGAACGTGTTTGTAGACCGCAAAATTGTTTGTATCTTTCTTCTTATATTGGTGAATACCAATCTGAATTACATCTACTATGTTGTCTATTTACCAGTTTATGAATAAAAATGATGCCTTTACCAAGTGCTGAATCTAATTACACAATCATTTTGCTGCAAAAATAGAGCCTGGCAAACCAAACCCATTTCCTTTCTGAGCGAAAGAAATTGGTCTGGACAGACCGCCCTTCACCGCGGCTCGGCCAAGCATTAAACCGAACCGTGCAATCAGATTTATTTATTTGCAGTGACGTATTCTTCATGAGCAGCGTCACTCTTGAGCAGCAGAATTCTCTGCTCATAACATTCAAGATGGCGCGCGGCAAAACCGAGGGTTTATTCCAGTCAGCATTAAGGTCAGTTTTAAATGATCAGAAACACATTGAGTCATTAAAACCCCAACAGCGGACAGCACCAGAAGCCTTTCTTTTAAACTCTATTTACTTCCTCGCTGTAGATTTACTTGCCTCTATGTGATGTCACATCCGCTCTTCCCTGATTGGTGTACCCCCACTGTCTGAATGCTCTGGTTTGCTCCGCCCTAGAAATGTATCAGACGAGACTGTGACCAGACTCCATCGCTGGTACAGCGTTGAGTCTGGATTTCCAGGCTAACAAAAATAACACTTTTATCAGTGAGCTTTCTTGACTTGTGTCTAGTCTTGACGTGTCTAGTACATTACAATAGTTCTATAAATAACTGAATTGGTATGGAAATGGTAAAAGTATTCACACACAGTTGCATTGTTTCTCAACTACAGCTTCTCCTGTAGCTGATCACACTTTTGAGTGAAAAACTTGACTTCCAGCCTGGTTTCTGCTGTTTTGCAGCGTCAGCGTTGACTTCTACAAACTAATATTGATCAGACAGGTGCAAGACAAGTTCTTTTCTGTCATCATTTCCTGTTTCCTGTCTATGATCCAGTGGGAGGGACGGATTTGTAAATATCTATCCAGCAGGATCTGGATCATTTTGATCCAATCCACCAAAGTTTTGAAATACCCAGATATCAATCTCAGATCCATGGATCTGATTCCAGGGATTTGGAAATCCAGATCATTTTGATCTGGATTCAGAGTTTTGAAATACTGGGCCCTGGTCTTTGATCTATGTCTGTTTTATTGTAGGATCAAAACCTGAACAATAAATGCCATCCTTCACACGCTGCTCTTTTACTCTCATCCTCTCAACTGTCTCTTCTCTCCTTAAATCTCAGGTTCCTTAATGGCTTTCCCTCGAAACAAAGTCTTCTATTATGATCTTGATACTAAGCGTTGAGCAACTTCTGTGCATGCTTTGTCTGCTTATATGGGAGGGTTAAAGTGTGCATATCTTAACCCAACCTGACAATGGGTAGGCCAACAATGAGGAGCGGCTTTCTTTTGCCTTTCATCTGCACAGAACACAACTCTCCTGTTTCATGCTCACCACTAAGCCACTCTTGACAGTGTACTTTGATGTTGTGTGCGTGCATATGCTGTATATGTGTATGTACTGTTTGGTGTGCCCTCAGTGTTTATATATGTTTGTATAGTGTGTTTACAAAGGTTACACGTGAAGTCTGCAAGACTTATTAGAACAAGGAATATTACATGTTAAAGAAACAAATTGAAGAGTTTCAGAGGAGTGCTCCTGCTCTTTTGAAACCACAGACTATAGTCAAAGTTGTCTTATTTGTCAGTCAGTGATGGTAAAAACATGCTGTTTGTCTTAGAGTGTTTCCTGTTCTTGGCATGCATTGTATGTCATCATGGTATTTTCCACTTGTACCATTACACATTATTTCAGTGTTGACTAATGCAAGAGCAACTCAGCCAGTGAGTTCTGTCAATAGCTTGTCTGTGTCAACTTTGATAGAGTTTGGCATTATTTGAACTGTTTTCAGGGGTAGCGTGAGATAACTTAAAAGAAGAGGCGGCCAGGTCGTTACTGATCTACCATCTGCATCATTTCTATGTTGCTGCATTCTTCTTGTCATTCCATAGTAATCCTCATTCCTAAATCACCAACCAAAAAAGGCAATGCAAAAGAATCTCAAAGTAGATGTAGCTCATTTTATATCAAACAAAGAACCACATAAAAAGCCTTCCTGTCAATTCAAGTTGAGTTGCTAAAAGAGGCAGCCTTTCTAAAGTGGATTCATTGTACCCACAAAGGGGGATGATTGTCACTCAACATCTTTCCTGAAACTAAAGCTAATTTATAAGCAAGGAAACTGTGATAAAAGTGAACCTCTATTTTTTCTTCACGTCAAACTCTTCAAAGCACCAATCTGTAGCTGATACATGTGACATATACCATTGTACGCAGTTATGTGCATGTGTTGTTGCTCTGTAATATATAAGCCAACACCCTTCTTGGTTGCAGGGTTTCATTGCCACAGATTTGTTTTCCTCGTGCCCTTTAAACAATGGAAATGGGTTACTGGAGCTACGTGTATATGAAAGCATGGGGGACAAGTTGTTGCACAACAGTTGCTTTAACTGAAGTTGTGGCAGTGTCGAAAATAGAGAGGGCAACGTGTGAAAATTTAACTGACTGAGTCGATGCTGTGAGAAAGTGACGTTATTGTGTCCATCATCATCAACGTGGGTACGATTAAAGCCTATTGCATGTCTCAGAGTTATACGGGGCCATTTGTTACAGTCACAGTTGTAATGTTCTGCGTCATAGCAACGCGTAGTTACATTTCTGAGCCGATGCATGAGTGCTACAGTGTAGGATACCATAATTGCATCATAAATTTAATGAAGGAGGTGTAAATCACGCTTTAGCTTCAACCAAGGTGTTGTCATAGTGATCATTAATATTCAGTGGCTGACATGGAGTGCCTACATCTTTCTTAAAACATGAATCACCATGATGTCCAGTAATTCCACCAAAATATGAAACTAGACACGATATCTACAACTTAGTGTTTCACACAATATTTATTCAGCTGCCCACTCTCCATCTGCTACACCATTTGTTTTGTTGCAACAAGATAAAAGGGTCTACGTCATTTTAACTTCCCACTCTGAGTTTTTTTTTTTTTTTTTTGAGTCAGATCTGTGCCGTTGTGTACGCTGAGTGGAGCCTATACCTGCAGCACTACACGTACTCCCATGATTGCTAACATTTACCCGCCCCAGAGTTGTTCTTTTAATCCCTGGCATAACATTTTAAGATGTTATTATTCTATCCTAGAACATTTGACATCCAAAACAACTTCAGCATCTGTGGTTTGATAACGCTGCTTACCCCCCCTCTCTCAATACGTGCCAAATAAGCTGGCACTAGGTCATCATTTTTAACACCTGTAGAGGATTTTCAGCACCTATAAATGTTCATTCAACCACACAGGTGTGCAGAATCTGTTAAGAGTCAGTGTTATTATTTGTGATTGAAAATCATTGTAAGTTGATGACTATAAAGGGCATCTTTTATTTGCAATACAAGCACTTCCAAACTGTCTCTCTCCTTTTGTTGCACTTTTTTTTTTTTTTTTTTGGCTTTTTCTTTTTTTTTTTTTCTCCCTATTGTGCCCTTTCACCTACTTCTCTCATGCTTTCAGAGCACAGGTGTAAATGGACCGCCCTAAACTACTGGAAATGATACTTATAATCTTCTTGGCCCAGTATGAATTAGTCCACATTAAAGAACAGGAAACATCCAGAAGCTTGTAGGTTCACTGCTGATGAAGGATTACATTTTAAAGCAATCCATGGAGCTGTGCAGGTAAATCTGCAGATTGATGACTCTGCTGCGCTGTTAAACACAAAGAAGCCAGACACAACAAAGTCGGCCAGCTTATTTCCAACCATGCGTCTATTCTCTCTCTCTCTTAAAACACACAAGGTTTCTAATCTAGACATTCCCTTTTAATAACGCAGAACAATCAAACTTTTTTTTTTTTTAAAGATTGTATTCTGACAATGAAGCCAGTGTGGCTGACACTGTGGCTGACATAAACCTGCTTGGCAACAACGGACCATAATTGAACTTAATCCATCATCTGCGTCATCTGATGCCCCTCTAGGTTTTGTGTTTGGAGTTCTTTCATCGTCCTGGCCGAGGAATCTTTGTAGCATGTGTGTTTGCATATAAATATATACCAGTTGCTGAGGAACGATGCTTTTAGCGTTAGCAGTTGCTGGAGACAAGTTTTCATTCTTCTTGAGAGGCTGAAGTGTGAAAAGTTAGCTTGTGGAGTCAGATGGGTATTTATACTAGGATGATGATCATATGCAGCCTGCATCACTGTTGGAGGCACCACGCCCTTTGCCTAACTTTAGCCTTGTTTATGTACACTCTCAACTTGACATTTTCTCCCCAGCTTTCAACCCTGGGTTTCTCAGACTAGGTTTTAGTTTGAAGCTAAGATGGGAGTTATGTCTTGACTGAGTTCATAGGAAAACTGCCCTCTAACATGATGCCTTTAACTGGGGTACATAGTAGTTATGTGTAGGGAGGGGTTTGCGTTCTATGAATAGAACTTACAATATTTTGTAAAACTTTTTATGGAAAGAAAAAAATAGATGAATAAATTGTATATATTCATATGATCTCCTTTTGAAAAACCTGTCTTCTAATGTACCCTGTGCTGTTATTAAAGCAACTCCGCAGAAGTTTGTGAACCTGAAAGCTATTTGTCTCTAACTTATTTTTGAAGTACACCAACCTTTGTTACGCACAAGTACGAGGCCTGAAGCTGCCCTGTAGCACCCGGGGGCTGAGATACCGCAGTTCACAACTTTGGTTTCAAGCGCGGCGTGACATCGTTTTGCTTTAAAACTTCACACACACATGGCTACCATTACTAAAATATACCTTTATTGCAAACGAAAAAGAAAAAGCCAAAACCCACATCTGACATTTATTTTACATATTGTAAAGAAAAATTAGGATTTATAGATGAAAAATATTTTCACATGTAGTCTTCATGTGCGTATGATGGTATTCTTTCATGTCCCATTGGTTGTGTTTGCCATTTATTTGTTTTGCCAGCTTTAAACGATACCTGTTCACTAAGCACAGTAACAGACACGACTGTCTGGATTTGTTTCATGAATGTCATCTCTCGGTTTGTGGTTTCTGGATAACTGGAGTGCTAAAAGCAGTATGTACTTCGAAAACTCTCTTCTCATTAATCAGGATCAGTGTTCCTTCTGCTAATGATCCACATGACTCTGCACAGTCCACAAACCACTTTCCTCTCTTCCAGTTTCCTGCCCCTGCTTTCTAGGAAAACCCGTCTCTTAGGGCAATCAGTCTTTCCTCCTCTCATGATCTCAAATACCCCGGTCACTCCGCTCTGCTTCACTTCCCTCAGGCACACACTGTGAGACAGTGGTTATGGGGAGAGGTTGGTGCAAATGGAGTGGAAAGGCTCATCTGCATGCCACATCTTGGGAAACTCATCTCTTTTCTTTTTACTTGGCAGAGGAAAACAAATAAGTTGGAAGGGTGCACTCACACAAATATGTGGATGCATGAATAGACGACTTGCATTTTGTTGAATGCACATATTGTTCATCTTGTTCGTAAGCCCAAAGTGAATATTGGCTACTGGTTTGGACATAGATCTTGCTCGTTTTTTTTTAAATGCAAAGAAAATTACGTAAAAACCTTTTGGCACTGGTGAAAAAAACAAAAAACCTACCATTACCCCGTAATACCAGGCTTTTAAGCAACAATGAGAAATTGTGTTCAATCAACATTCACATCAAATTACTCTACAGCAGTGGCAGATTGTATGCTACAGTCAGGGCTACAAGAATGGACCACATGTGTCAAGAGCTTAACATCTCGCACAGAGGCTCTAAAACTGACTGCAACAACTTGTGGTCAAAAAGAGAAGAGGTTGATTAATCGTATCATCTGTAGATGTCTGCTTAGTGGAACTGACGACTGCAGTCCAGTTGGAAATGATAAACTAGCCTAATTATCTCAGAGAATTGTGATAATTAGAAGCTGTCCTCCAACAAAGCCTGCAGGTTTCAATGTAATGCCATCCCCTCATGTTGTGGTCATAGGCTTTATTCCTCCTGGGAGGTTGTGACTACCAGTTGTAGTCATCATAGCATTGAGGATAAACGAGCTCCACACTGTGGAGTTGAATCTGAATCTTTATTTAACCTCTGGGACTCAACATTAAAGCAATGATAAAGTAAAATAACGTTGAAAGGGAAACTAAGGAAGCTCTTTTACATCTTTCTTTACTGTGAGACTGAACCCCTTTTGCAGCACCCTCCTGTTGTCGCCGGACCACTTCATTTAAAAACTCCAGTTCCCTCTTCTTTTTTAAAGGTCAAGTCTGAGGTTGGTGCTTTGTAGACTGTCATATTCAAGGGTCATCTTTCTTCAAATGTGGAAATTCTTACTGGAGTATCATAAATGTGAGCTTCTCAGCACCCTCAACATAGAAGCATTCTCGTTCTACATCACTGTCAGCTTTGCCAGAGTGTAGTCTGTTTCAGAGGAAGGAGCAATTGTTTGTACAGCATGGAAACATATATTACATCACTCTTGAGAACAAAGAGTCTTTGTTTTCACAGATGGGATTTTCTCATGAAAATGTTTGCCACACTTTAACATAGTTACAAAAACTCAAGGTGTTGTGCTGTTTACTTTGACCAACTGTGAATATCACACTCCCCTGCTCATGTCAAAGAAACATATGAGGTGATAGAAGACACCATATCCGAGGCACTCATGTCAGACCACAGCGTCGCTATTAAGCACTTTGTCTGACGCATTTGAGAAGTGCTTTCTTCCAGGCTAATCCAATTGGGTAGATTGATTAGCAGTTAAAAGCCCTGCTTCCTCTGGGCAGAGGAATCTGTTCCAAGTGCTACCCAGTGGGGCTACCTTTTGCTAGGCTGCCCCGCCAGATCAGTTGGTGCCAGGTCTACTTCCTGTGTTGGGTTTCACCGGGCGCGATCAATACTTGCAGACAGCTAATTGGATGAACGCTAACACTCACATTTCTCCTCCTCTCTACTTTATGGTCTAAACAACAAGAGCTGAGTATGAATTTTTACACAAGTGTCTTGTCCTTTACAGTCGATGATATAATTTTAGAGATTATGGGAATACAGTTTGGAAATAGACTACATCTTCTCTATGTGGATGTCATACATGAGTGTTGTGTTAAATGGGTACAGATTCAACATATAACATTGCAAGTACTAGAATGGAGCCTCAAACATCATCCCTGAATCCACTGTAGCCAACCAATTTTGAAAATGTGTGTGTGTAAATGCATTTAAATGACTCCTTAGGGCGCAGAAACCTGAATACTGAAAGCTTCTTCTCTCTTTCTTTATTTGGACACGTCTGGGCAGAATGACAAAATTTGACATCAAGAACTACTTGGAGAAGATCTACAACATCCCTGTTGGAGCTGTCCGCACCAGGATACAGTTTGGTGAGTGTCTTACAGCTCTGCACCAGTTCCTACAGAGAGATAACAAACGTTTACAGAATTGGAGATGGTTGCCATCAAAGTACTGCCAGGATCGGTGCCCTCCCTCTCTTCAGTCATCTGGTGCTGATTGTGTTTGGGTGTTTGTGATTAGACCTGGTATAAGGTCACAAGTCAAGTCATAATAAATCAAAATATGAAGCTTGTGCAAAATGATTAGTGGGTGTTTATACTTGAGTAGCTTGGTTTTCTGTTGCAGACCGATGCAGAAATTTAGTCCTGTTGAAGATGAAACTGAATGCAAAAGTATCCATGAACAAACAGCAACATAAGAGAGTTGTAGTCACTGGATAGTTGTTTTAATATTTTTAGTTTTTCAAAAAGCAACATCATTCATTTTTACGGTTAGAGCAACTTTAATCTTAATTTTTTCAGTTTTGTTAAGGACATTTTGTTTATGTTATGTAAAGTTCACAGAAGGAGTGTTTTGGGAAGCATAAAGTCTAAGCCATTCTGTTTTGGAGGCTGTCAGTGGTGGTTAGCAGCGATTAGCAATTTCAGCTTACGATGTAGACGGTCTTCCGTTGACATGCAGCAGCGGGAGTGTTTTCCAGCAGCTAGTTGCGGTAGTGGTTAGCATGCCTGGCTCTCCTTTCCCTTTAACACACACAGCTGCTTATCTTACAATCTGCTGCTGCAGCACTCCAGCCTCCATCTGTCCCAGGACACCCCATGCTCCCTCCACACAAGCACATACTATTTGCGCGAAGCTTCAGGGCCCTAAGTGCTTCATCTCCTTCCCAGTCATCCCAACCCGAATCTTTGTTCCTGCCCCCCTTGTCAAGAATTGTAGAGCCAAGACTAGAGTTATATCATTGATTTAATAATTCTCTTGGATGTTCATGAGAGAACAAACTGTTTAGGTTTGCATGGCCTAACTCGGGGGCTCCTTACAATTCTGGGAATTTGGAAGCTCAAGGCAGAACTGTGGTTGAGGACATTTGGGTGACTTGATGGTGCTCATATATGCTTTGCCTGATGGACCAAGAGGAGCCCCCTCTATCTCTGGAGGAGAGACTGAGAAGGTGTCATGGAGAGAGGAAGTGGGAGAGAGGCGCCTAGCATAGCCTAACCTGCAATGTGGAGAACCAATTACCATTGTTTATTAGGGTTGTGTCATTAAAGGCTAGGGGAGGAAGGAATGCCCCTTGGTGAAGTGAGTTGAAGGAAAGCAGCGAGCATTTGGGGGATAAAGTGGGCTAGAGAAGAAAGGGCGGCTCTGGGCCCCCAGTTATCCCGAGGTGCGTCAGAGAAGGTATCCCTGTCTGCGTCAGGAGTTCCACTCCATTGGCAGTGTAAAGACGGGAACAGGCTGAGGAGAGTGAGGGGCGCAAACAACCTTTTCTTTCCTCCTTGTGCGGCAGGGGTATTTTGGAAGGAGTTGCCATGGCTACCTTTCCAGTCTGGGATTTGTAACGTGATAGCTTGCTGCCAAACCGCAATCTCAAAGTGGGAGAAATTGTGCTTGCGTTTGCGAGTGTTGTATGAAAGCTCTGTCTGTGTGGGTGTATGTGTTCGGAAAAGGCTACGCAAACTAAGAGAAACACGTTTTTATCCTTTTAAGGTGTGCAGTTGGGTGTGTCTTTTTTCCTTTTTTTTTTTTTTTTTTTTTTGACATGTCAGAGTCTTACCTTGCTTTTTTAAAGGTTGTAGCATTTCCCTGTGGATTTCCTCAACAACCCAAAAAACACACTTACGTATACACACACACCCACTCTGGCACTTACACTTTGTTACCTCTGTCTCCCACCCACACAGGGGCCTCCACTTACCCGTGGTGGTGTGGAGGGGGTGTTTTACAACCCCACTTAGGGCTTTCCCTGAGCAGTGGGCTGCCTGGCTAGTGATTACTAGCTATGAGTACCACACACACGCACACATATACATACACGTACACACAAATGAGTCATTACAGCGGAATGTTTCCCTTGTTTTTCATGTCATAAACCGTTCCCATGGCAATGGCAGTTACTCAGAGGGCCTGTTGACTTGACCACCGGGGTCTTATTGAGATTAGTGTCTCAGGCAGAAATGGACTGTTTGATGCCGTGTCCTTATCAATCATCGATAGTAGCTGTTGTCATAACATAAAGATTTAGCTATTTGAATGAAGTGCCTCAAGATTTATCAAAACATTTCCTCTTGATTTAGATATAAACAAAGCTTCTTGCCTGACCTGCACACACGTGCATTCAGATATACACACTCAACAGCTCCCCAAGTCCCCTGCCTTCCAGACTTGGAGAGGTCTGACAGGAAAGTGGATGATGTAATCATCATCTCCAGGTGGGGATGAGGTTAACCTGCACTCCTTCATCAACAAGATCAGGTCCTGCTTTACCAGGCATGCAGACCAAGTATTTTCTGTTCTACAGGGAAATAAAGAAGATGAATAATATGAACAAGATGTGTCGAAAAATATGAAATGTGATGTTGTAATTGTTATGCATGTAAATGGATGCTGGGATTGTGCTTCGGTTTTGTAATTTAGTGGAGTAATCTTTGCTGGTCTGATATCCTGGCCGCAATAACTTTGATATTTGCAACTTTGCTTAATTATATTTATTGCACCTTACAATGTTTAAGAACATCTTTTTTTCCCACTAAAAAAAGAGTCTAAGTTTCTATCAGATAAGTTGGAAAAATTCCCTTTGCCTTAACACTATGTTTTCAGATTTCCAATTCATATATGTCATCATCCCTCTGATGCCACAAATGAATCATCTTTTGCCTGTTCTGTCGGTAAAACTAGCTTTTTGTGTGTTTTTTAGGGTCCAACAAGAAGAGGAACCACCTCAACCAGAAGGTTAAGCAGCCAGACTATAAAGTAGCCTATATTCAACTGGTGAGAAGACATAAAAACACACACACACACACACACTGACTCACACTTACAAACCATTTTCAGATTTTTTCCATCTTTACACTGATGCTCCTGTTTGCTTTGCTCTCTGACACCGAAAGACAAGAAGCTCTTTCTCTCTTTCCTCTCATTCATTTGGTTCAAACGCTATGAT
The DNA here is from genome assembly GCA_037177055.1 of Atherinosoma microstoma. Taxonomy (NCBI): domain Eukaryota; kingdom Metazoa; phylum Chordata; class Actinopteri; order Atheriniformes; family Atherinidae; genus Atherinosoma; species Atherinosoma microstoma. Next base: position 29,452,212 of record JBBBVU010000010.1, read on the forward strand.
AAACATGCTTAGGGGTTGCATGAAATAGTAAGTATTGTGAATAGAAAACAAGGGAAAGAAGGCTTTGGCAGCACTGTTATGTACTGTATTTATTTATTTATTTACAATCTACAATTTACAATCAAATTCCCATGAGAAGCAGATAATGTGCTAAATTAAGACCCACAACTACTCTACATGTCTTCCTGCTAATATAACTGCAGTTCAGTTGTGTCCAAGCTAGTTAGAATTTATTACATTTTTCCACAGATACTGTTTGTTTGAGGTCTTAATGAAACGTCTGTGCCATGCAAACATAGCAAGGATGCAGTTCAAGAGCTTCCTTTTCAAACCATGTCTGTACACCTGTGCTCATAACTGATAGGGAGCTTTAGTTGTAGACTAGAGGATGGAATAAGCTGCTCTACCGAAGTCCACCTCTGTTTTTCAAGCGGTGTCACTCTTTTGAGATTAGTTGTACAGCTCTGAACTCCCATGCACATGACAAAAAAACAAACAAAACTCTTTTTAACAATTGGATTAAGTTTGATCGTATGAAAGAATGTAAAATGTTTAGCCTGACTGCTCACACTAACACACACAGAAAACTGGTACGATAATACTTGGTCTGCAATTCTGTTCTCAAATGCAACACCTAGTGTGTCTGGCCATCATGTTAAAATACATCTCCATTTTTTTAAAACAAAAAAATTGTTTGAGCTACCAGCGGGAAGAGGACTGAATGCATGTGGGGGAGAATGAGTTGATGACCTGATGGCGTGCACTCGAGCAGGGGTCAAACTGGCCAAGACTGAACACATGTTATCCTGTTAAAAAGGAAATTATGTATTCTTTAATTGTAGAACTGAGTGAAACACGTCTATTAAGCTCGTTTTTGGTGAACAGCTCGCACAAACTTACACTGCATCAATCCCTGCCCTCTATTTCCACAGGTGCATCAAATCAATATGCAATAAAGCAAGGCTTGTTGTAACATTTAAGCTTAATCATTTAAGCTCAATAAAGTGCTTCGTGAAAAATAAAGGTTAGCAACGGCAGGTTGCCCATTCCCGCTGTACGCAGAGAGGAGGAAGAGCTTGCACGATTGCAGCTGCATTCTTAAAATGGGTTCATCTAATTTTGCCAAGGACAATTTACGACAAACTTAACTTCAGTTTCTAGAGTGAATGAAGCAGCCCTGCAGCTGCCAGGAACGTGAAAACATAAAGAGATTAATGCTATTTATTCATGAGTAATATACTAATAGTAATATACTGTAAATACAAATGAATGTAGGTATGATGTACATTGTTACACACATACACATAGGCAGTGTAACCATTCTGTCATTATCAACATCAAGTTTGAGATGGATAATTTAAGGAAATGATATTGTGATATTTATTTTTCTTATTGCCCGGCTATAGTAGATTCTAAGTAGCTTATTATTTCTTTTTAAAGTTAATTAGCTGTTAATTGCAAAACAAAAAAGTAAGAGCAACTGAGTTTTGATTTCAACAACAAATGCAGCATGATTTGAAGTTTGGGAGAAGATAAAGTGTGGCCAAGCTTGTACCACAACGTACCCTGTTTATCTGATGGGTCCAGTGACTGGGAAAGTTCCACACCAGACAGCCCCCAAAAAAGTGACAGGGTTGTGTTATGTCAGAGTTTTCTGAGTTGGTTGTCAGTTCAACCATTCAAATACACAGCTAAAATAAAATAAGATAAAGGGAACACACAATAATTACCATGTAACTCAAAGTCAGTCACACTTCTGGGATATCAATCTGTCCAGTTAGGAAGTAACACTGATTGTGAATAAATTTCACCTACAAATGGAACAGACATCAGGTGGAAATGAGAGGAAATTAGCAAGACAACCCCTATAAAAGAAAGGTCCTGCAGTTCTGTGGTGGCCATAGACCATTTCCTATTTTGGTCATATATGGTCACCACTTGAGGTAACATGAGGCGGTGTCTGCAACCCACTGAAGTTGCTCAGGTTGTGCAGCTCATCCAGGATGACACATCAATGCACGCTGTGGGAAGAAGGTTTGCTGTGTCTCCCAGCACAGTGTGGAGAGCATGGAGGAGATGCCAGGAGACAGGCCAGTTTACCAGGAGACATGGAGGGGATCGTAGGAGGACAACAACCCAGCAGCAGGACCGCTATCTGCTCCTTTGTGTAAGGAGGTCCAGGAAGAACCCTGCCATAGCTCTAAAATGACCTCCAGCAGGCCACTGATGTGCATTATACTGCTCAAACTGTCAGAAGCCGACTCCATGAGGTGGTTTGAGGGCCCCACGTCCGCAATTGGGGCCTGTGCTCACAGCCCAACACCGTGCAGCCTGACTGACCAGAAAACACCAGGATTGGCAGATTGACCATTGGTGCCCTCTGCTCTTCATGGATGAGAGCAGGTTCGTATTGAGTACATGTGACAGACGTGAGAGTCTGGAGATGCAGTTGAGACGTTCTGCTGCCTGCAACATGCTCCAGCATGACCAATTTGGCAGTGGGTCAGTGATGGTCTGGGGAGGCTTATCCTTAGAGGGCCACAGTGACCTCCATGTGCTAGCCAGAGATAACTTGACTACCATTAGGTACTGGAATGAGATTCTCAGACCTTTGTCAGACCATATGTTGCTGCAGTGGGACCTGGGTTCCTTCTGATGCAGGAAAATGCTCGGCCTCATGTGGTTGGAGTGTGTCAACAGTTCCTCCATGACGACGACATTGATGCTATGGACCGGCCTGCCCGTTCACCAGACCTGAAACTGATCCAGCACCTCTGGGACATCATGTCTCTTCCATCCACCGCCGCCACGTCCACCGCAGACTGTCCAGGGGTTGACTGATTGCCCTGATCCAGGTCTGGGAGGAGATCCTTCAGGAGATTGTCCGTGGTCTCATCATGCCCAGACGTTGTAGGGAGTGCATACAGGCACGTGGAGGCCACACACACTACTGAACCTCGTTCTGAATTGTCTTGAGGAATTTCCACAGAAGTTGGGTCAGCTTATGATCTGATCTTTCCACTTTTATTTTGGGTATGATTCTGAATCCAGACCTCCATGGGTTCATGATTTATATTTTTATTGATCATTCTGATGATTTTTGGTTCTCAACTATGTAATGAACATGTAAGCATCAAGATCTAAGATGTGTTGTTTAAGTCTTCCCTTTATTTTTTTAGAAGTGTACTTTATCCTTCCCAGCACAAAAACATGTTCATTTGTTTAAAAAATCCTCATCATCTGTCCACCTTTAAGCAAACCCCACACACACAGCCTCGTCTTGTCGGTGCGTTGTTTGAACAGGATTATCTCACCAATTCCCTGTCTAGTACACAGTGGGAGGCAGAGACCTCACCATAATAACACTCCTGAACACCCAGTCCTCCCTTCTTTTTAGATAATATAAATATATTTTTCCTTTAAACGCTCAACTTTGGTGCCATGAAGCATTTTTTTAGGTGAGACCGTTAAATCGATGTTCTGGCGAAGTCCAGTTTCCAGTCGAAAGGCAGGTTTCCTTTGGGACGGCGAGATCTCAAACTCACTCATCCTTGAACACATAACATAAAATTTAACAAGCATGTTTATTTGCTTACACAATCACATATCTCCACTTTGCATCTCTCTCCTGTGTGGTTCATGCACTCTGGCTGCCCTCTTGAGAAAGCAGCAGTCTGGGTTCTTGCAGAGCCTGAGGGTGAAAGGTTCTCTTGGTTACATGCCAGACTTATTACAGCGAATATTGAGATATGGTTATTATCTGGTTTAGTTCTCTTTTCTGTGCTTGCGTGTTATGCCGTTGATGAATTGGGAACATTTATGCTCACTGTGATAGTTGCGTGATAACTCAGACTCTTTTGCATCGCAGTTACCTACACATCTGTGTTTAAGAGGGACTTTTTGTGAGGAGGGCTCATTCCTGCACATTACACTAAAGGTTGAAACATGTCAATCTCGACAGTCACACAAATGTCCTCCAAAAATGTAAAAAAAAAAAAAAAAGTCACTTTTTTAAGTGCCTTTGAAGCAAACATGAAAAACAAAGGACCTTTGTTTTGCGCCTGCCGTTTTGATCTCGCTCCTATAAATCAACAGCGGTGTAGACACTTGTTTACGCTGCACCGCCCAACCGACTGGGAGCCATCAATCTTGAAACGGATGAATAATGAAAACTGTCTAAACACGACAATTTGAAAGAGGATAAATAATTGAACCAACCATGAATCTTTTAAAGGGGAGACTTCCTCTTGTCTGACACCAAGGAAGCGGCTTGTGATTTTTTGTGTGTGTGCGTCTCAATTTCCCAGCAGAGCGAGTGATGCTCCTGTCTTACCAGTCACATACAACAATAGTAGGTGTGAGGATGCAGAACAGCAGACACACCCACGCACACACCTGAGACATGTACATCATTCATGTTGCACCCTAGAGTACTGATGTTTTTCAATGAGTGTCATCTGCGCTCTCGTCTGCCATTATGTCAAAATTGTCTCCAGTCATGCTTATTTAACAATAAACAGCAGACAGACATGCTGAGATGCAGGCTCTTTGTGCTTGAAATGGGTTGATATAAAACCGAATATCCGGCCTATTTCTCTGGCAGATTTTCAGAAAAACATGCTCCCTCAACTCCCTTTCCTACCTCACTCTCTCTCTTATGTACACTCACACACACGGAGCCCCAGAAAAACCCTCCTTTATTTTGCAGCGGTCGGGAGAAAACAAGATTGTTCCTAATTGACTCCACATGTGGGAGAGTGTTCTGTGGGTAGATGCTCACACTGCGGTCCCCCCCATTCAACAACCCTCATCCTTCCCGCTCCCCCTTTCTCTTCCCCTGTTCCCTCCATCAGCTAATATTGCAGCAGTAATACATTTGTGCGCTTTCTTACTCTCGGTTTGCGGTCGAGGGGGAGGCCTCCCGTTAGCGGGGTTCCGTGACGGCCATTTTCCTCAGGCTTAGGGGGACCCCAGTGTTGGCGGGGAGGGGAAGAGATAGCGTCTGCATGTGTGAAATGTACTCTGTGTGTGGGAAAGTGTCTATATGTGTGTGAGGGGGCTGAGAGGGGTAAGCAAGGGAGGTGACTAAGGCCATGATGGAGTGGTGCCAGAGCAGGGAGGTCCAGAGATGGGGCAAAGCAATCGTGGGGGCGTGGGGGGGGGGGGAGGAAGAGGCTGAATGTGTGAGACGGGGTGTTTGTGCTGGTGTTGGGGTGATGAAAACAGCAGAAGAAAATGAAAAACCTTGAGTTTATCCCTTTGCTTTTAGGCCTGACTGCCTTTCAGTGGGACCAGTGTGTTTAAACTGGGACTGCTTTTATGCGCCGCTGTGCTCAGGGTAACACTTGGTTCAGATTTTCGCAGTCAACTCATATTGTTCCGTCTGTTTGATGGTGTAAAGGGTGGATGTCGGAAAATCTGATTCTGGATTGCACTTTTTGACCTCGGTTGTAGACATTACTTCATGAACAGTTGGTGTAATTAGATTTCTTGTCTGGTTCACCGTATTTAGTGCAACAAAATTCTCATCGGATGTTTTGGAACTGTGACATTTTATTTTAAAAGATAACAGCGTCATTATTTTCAGAAAAAAAACTTAAAGCATAATTTTAAGTTCATTTGTATAAAGATTATGATGTAGACTAAAAAAATGTCGGCCCTCGTATTTTATCCTCGTTAAATTTTGTTGGCCCATCTCACAGCTGAAATGTGCCCCCATTTCCAGCTCAACATGGCTTCTAATTGAAACCTTTGTAAACACAATCTGGTTTCATACAGGAGAAAGCAACCGACTCCTCAAATTATAGTCATTTTTGAATGTTTTCTGTCATTGTTCGGCAACATCATTTTCAGTCAAACATTTACAATTAAACACACTGCCTGGCATGTAAATGAAAAGGCTGTGGTGAGTTTTGGTAGAGGTGGAGTTATTTTTTTCTCTTTGGAGCGGCAGCTTGTATGCAAGCAAGCTTTTCTGGCTGTTGCCAGCTGGAGCACTTCAGTGGGTTGAGTGCTCAAAGTGGAGGTTAAAAGCAGTTGCTAATCAAAGGTAAAACTGAGTTTCTGTTGAATATGTGACAGTTTCCATCATTCCAAATTCTCTAACATTCATAGTAATATTCTATTGAGCTGTTTTTACACAATCAGAGAATTTTGTGAAAATTTACAAAGATTTTAGTCTACACCATACCATACCATACAAAGATGATAAAACTGCTAAAAAAACCAAACAAACCCTGACATAACAGTTGCTTCTGGGGTGTTCTCACAGCAAAAAATGATCCAACATGGCATCTTGGTAGAGATGATGTGAACCAGGTTATGATGCAGAAGCTATGATGGTCCCTATAGGCATGATATACTGCATTGCCCCTTTCAAACTTGCTCTGAAAAGCGGTAATGTTGCAGACTTTGTCTTTTATACTGGTTGCATTCAGACACATGTTCCGCTCTTTTACCTCGGAGCTGTAGCGGACATTTGCCAGCAAGCCCCCATGTCATAAGAGCGGAAATGTTGCAACACAAAGACGTTCTATCCTGTTTCGACAACCCACTTATCCGGAACATTTCCAGATATCAGAAATTAGCCGGGACGTAAAAAAGTCCGCTAGGAAGCGATATGTTTGAAAAGACAACTCCGGTTAAAGAGCGGATGGACTTTACCGCAAATATTATGCAATGCAAATCTGAAAGTGGCTCATGTTAAATAGCAGATGGGGCTGTCACAATGCTAAAATTTCAAACCTGATACGATACTGAGGATGGTGCTTGACGCTCAATATTATTTTTAGTATTATAGAGTAGGGCTGGGGCGATATGGCAAACAAAAATGTCACAATATTTTTTTTTCCATTTCTATCATCTGTACTGAAAACTAAAGAAACCAGAGATAAGTTCAACATTTTATTGAGATACAAAGTAAATAAAAAAGCTAATTAAATTAGTAAAAATTGTTTTCATATTTTTCTGTATTCATCTAAGTTCAACAAATGTAGAAAAATGTGAAATAATGAACTAGTTTCTGATTGTATCAGCTGCATGCAGAAGTAGCAGAATGATTTTGGCAGTAACCATATTTTTGACCGTGCTACCATGCACTAATATGCGTGTGACTTGTGAAGATGTGGCACAGTGTAATTAGAATCCAAGCAAAACTTAAGCTCCTCTTTTAATGCTGCCCGTACTGCCCAATGGCTGCAAAAGACGACACGTTTGACTGCTGTTCTAATTGTCTGGCTGCACCACTAGCTGTGGCTAGCAGTAGCTAGCTGTACTTTGTGTTAAACTGGCAGGCTGTACTCGCATTTTCATGCTTTTGTATTATCACTTAAATGCTGTTACTTTAAACGTTTGAGTGATCTGAATTAGCATGCAACCTTGTTGTCTGCATCATAAAAAGAATCAACAAAGACGTCAGGGTACATTGTTTGCTGGGTGGAAGTTACCATATTGTTGGTTTGCCTGTCCAGCACACAACCAAAACAGAGAGAGAGAGAGAGAGAGAAAGAAAGAGAGAGAGAGAGACCTTTTTTCTTCTTCTTCAATAAGTTTTTTTTCAAAGCAGTTACTCTGTTGTTGCCATTATTTCTGTGTTTACATGTAAGCATGGATGTTATTTTAGTTAATTTGGTATTGTCATACTTCATTAAAGATCTGAGGGTGTAGCTACATCTAGAGATTGAGCTGCAAACCAGGTCAGTTCAATTTTATGCTTCTACAGGTGGAATGTTGCTCTCTCTTAGAACTCATCGTCTATTAGCATTTCAGTTTACAATATCATGCTTCTTTGTTAACTCAGTAATATTAATTGCATTGTGTTATATCTTAGTAGAATAACACAAAATATTTCTTTTTCAATATAGATCTTGAGAACAGTTACAGGAGTTGATAACAGCGAGTTTTATCCATTTTCAATGTTATTTTTTAATCTGAATAATAACTAAACGAGAAGAAGCCACACTGAGATTCCACCGCGAGTGGTACTCTAGTAACATCTAGTCCTGCCACGTTTAGTGTATTTTACACGGTCTGATGTCATATTCCCAAACCCCCGTATACCTCGATGAGTCCATCTCATTGATATTGGTGAGTAGCAAAATAAACTTAGAAAAAAAGTGATGGAATTTGTGTTTGGTTGATTATTTCTCCCCTTTAAGAATACCAGTTGATATTGTATTATACATCGATGGAAAGCTTGATTAGTTACCTACACAAGGAGGTATAACTTGTAAGGATAATTCTTCTGTGGAATAAACAACACAGTTAACGTTTGAGAAGTGCCCCCTGAAATTGTGCTAAAATCCCCAGCAATGTTCTCCTGTTGTTCACTCTTGTGTTTATTTGTGGATGAAATGTTTGCACTCTCCTACAGTGATAAGGAAAATAACAACACGAGCCCCTTTCAGACATGCTCTGAAAAGCGGTAATGTTGCGGACTTTGTGTTTTATACCGGTTGCATTTAGACTAACGTTCCGCTCTTTTACATCGGAGCTGTAGCGGAAATTTATCGGCTAGCCCCCATGTCATAAGAGAGGAAATGTTGCGACACGTCGTTTTGCCTGAACGCAAAGGAAATGTTCCGGACAAGTCGCAACACAAAGACGTCCTAACCTGTTTCAACAACCGACTTATCCGGAACATTTCCCCTTGTGTGATCGTAGCCGTGACGTTAAAAGACCGCGAGGAAGCGACATGTTTGAAGAGACAACTCCGGTTAAAGAGCGGATGGACTATACTGCACATATTCCGCAATGAAAGTCTGAAATATTGTGCTATATTGACTGTATTTACACGATGCATTTTGCACTGTCATAGACTTCAGTAGCGTGTGGAAGATCCATACAAAGCCACAACAACTTGTCACCTCCTCATGCTGGTCACATTTTGCTGTGGGATGACTCGCACGAGTGAATACCAGCAGGAGAATATTACAGGGTGTTTTGGCACATTTCTTTTGGAGCGCTACCCACACATGTAGCAGTGTTGCTCATTCCATGAATGCACGATCCTTACAAGTTCTACCTCATTGTTTAAAGAGTGACTAGTCAGGCTTTCCAATGATGTATAATACAACACCAGTTATCAAGGAGGAGAAATAATCGACAAAAACACAAATTAACGGCAACATTTTCATGAAATAAAATTACATGATGAGTGTATACTGGTGCTTGTTTTCATTTTGCTCACCAGTAAGGTGAGAGGTGCAGTTGTCCAAGGAAGAGGACTATCGAAATAAGTTGAATTAATCCCAGGGAAAAATTGCAGATTTAAAAAAAAGAATTCTGACTCAACGAATTGTGAGGTGCCCTCTGACTTCATGCTGTGGTGAATGAAATACTCAAAGCCTGAAATATCACCTCAAAACAAAGTATTTAGCAGCTAAACCGGAGCTTGGTGTAGGCACATCAGATGATGCGAGCACTAGCAGTCGACCATGCCAAGCTACACTCGACCAGGTGTTCAGACACAAACTGAGGAAGTCGACCTGTAACTGACAAAGTAACTGCTTTACAAAATGGACTTCAGTGTTTTTCCACACCAGTTAAATCAGTGATTCTCCACCTTTTTGAGCCACGACCCCAAAGATAACATACGTTGGTGTTCACGCCCAAAGCACTTGCAAACTATACACGTGGGTGCAGCACAGCTGACTCACTAGCATTGGAGCTCAGGGTTCTTTGCACTCAACACATGCACGTCAGCAAGCAAATTCTTCTTTTTGCTGTTTAATGGTAAAAATAAAAGCAAAAATGACAGAAAAAATACTTAAAACTTAAATCTAGACTTTTCTATAAAACAAACTGAAATACCGTGTGGATCAAAGGTCCAGTGGCTTCTGATCTACTAATCGTCTCAGTCCAACAGCCAATCAAAATCCTGTAATTTATGTATCATCAATCACTGGTCAAAATTCTCATTTCTACTGCAACACAGACTAAATCAACATTGAAAAATAAATTGATCGTGTCACAAAACTAAGATAACTGAAAATGAAATGATAGTAATAGAAAAATGGCTACAACTTTACATTTTAAATTTGCATGGGTCATCACAGTTAACAGGTCCTTCTAGGTACCTGCTGCTAGCCATTTCTTATACGGTACAGCCAATGAAGTCATAAATTAAACATCCATCAGCATCTGCAGTCATCCTGGTAGCCTGAGGGATGTCTAATTTATGTCAGTCAGAAATCCATCTTTTATGTGATTGTGCAATTTTCAGCAAGCTTTTGTAGACAAAAGCTCTCTTCATACAGGCAAAGGAGGATCTGCGTAAGGCAGGAAAAAAGTGGAACTAAATGGGGGGAAATTTTTCTACAAAGTGGAGAGCAGGCACACAGATGGTCCAGGATAATACAACGATATTGACCATTGATGTTATGAGATGAGAAGCTGGATTGTTTGTATGAATTAGTGATGTCTTTATTCTGATAATTGCCACAATCCAGTTTTTCAAAAGAGAAGGTGTTTCTCACTTCTAACCAACTTATATTGCCAGTAATGTCTCTGCTGTGTGCCTTCTGGCTCAATTTTTATGGAGGTATTTATTAAGGTATCAAGGTTTCTCCTGGGGCCCTGATCACTGACAGCAGTACAACAGACCAGATGCACGAGTCGCACTCGCTCTGCCCCTAAGCAATGTCCTGACCCAACAACCACAGAACAAAACAAGATATAGGGTTGGGCCAACACGTGTAAAATAAGTAGTAGCTTCATTCAATTTGCTCATTTCCCATGTTTCTTTCTGTAGCATTCTCCACCCCCGCTCAGTCCACAGGGATGGTTTCACTTGTTGCGAAGGAGAAAAGGAGACAAACAAGCAGTGTTGGAGGCTGAGTGGCAAACATGGTGGAGTTGTGACACAGCTGAAAAGGAGAGTGTGGGGGGGCAAAGTGGGGGAGAAAAAAACAGCTGTTAGAGAGTGATTATGAGAGAGAAGCCAAATCTGGCTCTCCTCTCTGTTTGACTGACACTAGATGGCAACGTTTTGCTTTATAGCTTCTTTTACCAGCCTCCCTTCATCTCCTGTTTGTTATTGACTCCTTTTTGCTTAACAATAGACATGTAAGGGTTGTGTATATGTGTGACCGGGTATCTTGGTAGGCTGGCTAAGGTGATGGAGCGGGGTGCATGATAGGGGGGTTACAACCCCCCCCCCCAATCACGCTCCTCCTGTCCTGTTCCAGTTCTCCGCTGTGAGTGAGGCCGCCGAAGGGGAAATCTTGCTTATCTGTGTGGAATTTTATTATTTTCAACTATTTGGATCATGATCGCTTTTGCTCTCCTTCCCTCCCTCTTCCCTTTCCTTTTTCACCTTGTCACGCAAACACAGGCTTTCCTCACACAGACTTGCCTGTCTGCCGCTTTGCTTCCTTCCCTTCCCTGTGCTGCCTCACCCTTGCTTATCACAACAATTAACATTTCCAGTGTCTGCCATTTTTCTGTGCGCTCCCTCCCCATCAATGCCTCTCTCTTTTTTTTTCTCCTTTTACTTAAGGCCGAATTATTTATCTCGTAAGAATTACAATTTTAATTCATAACTTAAGTGGTTTTCCTTCTGTTAAATACTGCTTTTCAGTCACTCAGGACATTATGAGTAACTATTTCATATAATAGGCTCACCAACATTAACAAGATTACAAAGTGAAGAGTTTATACTATAAACTGTTTAGTAAATATGTTTTTACAGTACAATAATTATGATAACTCAGATCATCCACTTAGAAGAAGTAGAGAAATGGCACATTTAACTGTCCAGGAATCTAAAACTCTTGTTACAACAAATGCCATTTCTTATTCTAATATTGTAAAAAACATCAGAGTACAGACAAATGGCAGTCTTATTCAATTAACTTTAAAATATTTTTTATTCTAATGAACCACCTGCATGAATAGTGTTAAAATAAAACACAATTGCAATTCTTTTCCCTTTTGGATTGCAATTTATTAATGTATATTGCATCATGGTTACCTGACGAAGGTTTTCAGGAACAACAGTGAAAGAAAAGATTGTCAGTAAATCGTCACAATTTTTTATTATCGTTTGTTTACTTGCATTGCACTATTGAAGACACATGGTTTAAGATCAAAGCTGTGATGTCAGAAACCAAAAGAAAAAGAAGGAATAAAAACAAATCTTTTGATTATTGTTAGCTGTAACTGCAAGATAAAACCCTTTAAACTTTCATTTATGCTAAATACATATGTCTAAACACACATGTATATATATGTGTGTGTTTATTTATATGTATCGTATGTATATTTGATCATTGATTATAACGAGGCATGAGTCTGCATCCTGACAGTGCACCGCAATTTTGTTGTACATTCTTGTATAATGACAATAAAGCACATAAAGCAAAAGACTGGTGTCCTTTCAAATGTCCAGCTGGTGATTCAACATTTGATAAGGACTATGTTCAGGGACCAGATCGAAGGTATTTAACATCTCCTTATGTTTATGTCTATACACGAGTGGCTCAATGTTTATCTAGTTAAAGAGAGACTACTCAACTTATGCCATTTTCTCAGAGATGTGCCCCTATCATCGGCTAATTCAGCATCCATCTTGCATCCTACCTGTACTGTAAGATTTTTCCTGACAGTAAAAACCGTCTTATATTGACCCTTGTTTTATCTCTTGCTCAGTCTCTGGCTCTCTTTTGTCCTCTCTTCCTCCGATAATGTCTTCTAGTGTTTATTCGCTGAATTTGCCGGTGTCCGTCCAAAACAACCCATTTGTTTACACCCGCTTGCTAGCGTGTAGCATATGCGGCGAAACTCAGCACGCACACGTCCCGGTTGAAAAAGTTGTATAGTGCGGTTTCTCAGTCGCGGGACGCTGCTAGGGAGCGACGGCTCTAGAAGTTCACACAATAGATGTGACTGTGCCATCAAACGAGTCCGGAAAGCGGAGTTTTAAGGTTGAAAAGTTACAGAATGGGCCTTTATTTTATTTTATTTACATTTTTATTGTATTTATTGATATTGCTGATTTTATTGTGCAGCACTTTGGAGACAAGTTCTGTTTTAAATGTGCTTTATGGATAAAGTGGATTGGATTGGATTGGATTTAACTTTTGTACTTGCAGTAAAGCTCAAATTCAGAGAAATTCATTATAATATAATATTAAGCAATGCAGTGTAGACCAGAATATATTGAATATGCACATCTGTACTGGTCACATTGCAGGCTGGACATTGTTAAAAAGGCAAGTTCATCTAGAAACCTCCCGATACATGTTGCTGGAACTGAAGAGAAGATAACATTGAAATAGTTTGATTCCAAAGTTTGCTCAAGAGCAACCAAGAAAACTGAAATATTTTATTTGTCTGCACTTTATGATAATAAAAACAGGGATCATAAGACCACTTTAGAAAAGATTAGTTACGCTTGAATGACTGGGATGGTTTTGTAGGGTAGTGCACGGTTTTATAAGATTTCCTTTCATGCTTTATAGTTTGTTTAAACCAAACACAAAGAGAAGAGAGCTCTGCTGTGCCTCTGAGTTATCCTTATTATTTAGGAGTGAAACTATTTCTTCACCCTACCGTGTTGAAGAGTGTTGCTTTGAGGGGAGTAGGTGGTAGAGACACAAATTCTGCGGCGGTGATCAGTAACTGAGCTTGGGCATGTACCCAGCTGTCCAATCCCTGTCGCTGCAGGGAGGGAGGCACAGGTGGGCTGTGAAGACTCCTGTGAAAGCAACCAGGCGGCAACTTTGTTTCTCTTGGTCTGAGAAGAATTAGTCTGATCAAACAGAAGGCAGAAATGTGACAACAGCTCAAAAAAAAAAAGAAACGAAATCTTGCAGTGCAGCCTGACTTTCACTCAAATGTATCTGTCAGCATGCTAGATGTGTAAATCATAGGAAGGAAGGAATGGGCTGACAGACAAATGAGTGTATGTGCATGTATGAAAGTATGAATGTTGGCGGTGAAGCCAATAAAAAGAGAAGCTTTTCCTGGTAATCAAGCTGCTCTGAAAGCCCCTCACCCCATTAGTCTCTGTATATCCTGATTTGGAAATTCTACTCTGAAGTTATGTTTCGTGTGTATTTTTGTGCAGCCGCGTGTGTGGCTCTGTGTATATGTAGGTTTCAAAAGAGGCTTGGTGGAGAGAGAGCATGAATTATAGAGAACAGAGCAGGGTCTTAACCATCCTGTTTGGAATCCCACACGCAAACCTTTTCTTTGAATGGCTTCAGTGGAGGCTCGCGTTCTTTCAGACTTTTATACTTTTTGTCAAATTATGTTAAATTCTGTTTGTATATTTTAAACTGGAGGGATATCGCCTTGCTGTATGTATATTTTTACAGCTGATTTTTTTTTATTTTTTTTTTTAAGATTGAAAAATACAAACAAAAAAACTGAGGCAGTCGTGCATGTGTCTTGCAGAAAAGAATGGAAAGGCAGTTTAATGTAAAAGCAATAGACAGCACAGTCTATTTGCTGGAGTCAGGAGTCTTCTCCATATGTTCTCCATCTTTCCTCTTTTTTTTTCTTTTTTTTTCTTAATTCTTATTTTATCTCTGTCTACAGCATCTTCTATCCTCACCTTCATTTCCTCCCACATTTCCTCCAGTTTCCCCTTATTTACATAGCGATGGCAGGGCACATACACACACATCAGGGCGAACACACCAACCCTGAGCGCACGTGCATGTAACCTTTTCTTGATTACCCGTGACCTCTCGACCTTTTGACACAGCTGCCACTTTGATCAGCCAATCAGCATGCGGCGCCACCCATGTTCTCAGCAGGGCTGCCACTGGCCTGATAAAATCCTCTGATAGGCCCTTGCTGATGCATTTCCTGTTTTGGTATGCTTCTTCGTTTTTTATTTTCACCACCAGCTGGTCCCCGCATTCCTCTCAGAGTCAGGGAGGGGGCAGGGGCATTGCCTGGATGTTTATGTTCTTGTGCATGTAGGGTTGAGTGTGTGAGATTTTGTGCAAGGATACAACAGTGTGTGTGTTTGGTAGCCTAGATGTTTGGGTCTGAAGCCGAGAGCGGGGTCGGGGTTGGTGGAGGGAATGGCTGAAATTGAGGGGGAGGGTAATGTGAGGGTTGTTTACATGTGTTGGCAAGAGAGAAATGGGGTACATCGTGGGGGTTGTGGGGGTGAATGACATACATGAAGGGGATAATGATGGTGAACAGCTGTTTATGTATATGTTTATGCATGTGTATCATGGGGATGGACTGGAAGGACAGACAAGGTTTAGGTGTGATTCGGCTTTAAGGTATCGAGGCCGGATGAGTCTCACTGAAGGCAGTATGTTTACCGTTTGTTGGTCATTTATGCTAATGTAGACAGATTTGTCCATGTTATTATTGACTGCCACTGCCAGCTTGTGTTGTTGTTATCCTCCGCGTGTCCAGTTCAAGACCAGATGGATGCGAATGTCTTTGTGGGTGGCTGGGTGTGTATTTAGATGGTGATGATCTTTTCCTGAGAGCTCTGTTACCAGGGTCCAATGTCTCCAGTAGCAGGCTGGGAGCAGGCATGCCCAGACATGAAATCTACACATGCACACACACTTGCACTCATACACTTTTTCACTCACTCCCTCCATTTGTCTCTGGGCAGAAGTATGTGCCTGTGTACGACTGGACGCCCCGCACTAGTATGTCAGGGGATTCCTGTGATACATCATCAAGTATTTTCAGTTGAACAGCAGAGGCAGTGTTTACCCATCTCCCCAACTCCAGCCCTTTTTTTCCATTAATCATGTGCACACCAGCATTGGGATCTGGTACCTCACAGGTAGGTAAGAGAAGTGACCCTCATGTGAACAAATGTCAACATGCTTAGTGATGGGTACCAGTGAAGCAGCTCATGTTTAGGTTGAGCTGCAATAAAAATCAACTTGACGACAATTTTTTTTTTATCATCAGCTACTTGAGTCTAAATTACAGCATGCATGTGCTTGTGGCATCATCTACTATGATCAGCAACGAGCCTGCTGATACGTCGCTTGTGTGTCATGGTGAATAAAACGAACCATCTCCTGACTCTCTGCTTCCACCGTTTTTCTAATGTTCACCACGAAGACAAACGGGACCACAGAGAAAACGTGCAGAAGCTAATTTCACAGCATTAAAGAATGTAGACACAGAGACTAATGTCACTAACAGGAAAAGTCTGTTTGATGGCCCAATTTAGCGAGGCCCTTAGCTAGTCTCCAGGTAATGCTTGATAAATCTAGACACCCCTGCTCCTTTGATGAATCTCACGACTGAGACCAAACAGTCAAAACACATTTGTTACATTTGTTTAGAAGCTAAATTGTTTTTAAAGATGAAGACTGAGTCTGCCAATTAAAGTTTATATGATTCACATCAATTAGCTGATCTTAGGTTGTCAGAGATATTTAATTACTGATTTGACATTTTTTTATATCAGCTCAAAAACTAAAGGAAGCGTGCACAAATTGTGTTTTTCTTGACAAAAAAAACTTGGAATATGTAACCAAGCAGTGGCTACATTTCAGTTTTCTTCTGTCTTCTATGACTGTATCAGTGTCGTCCTATTTCTGGGATTATTTTGGTTTGAAACCTGTAAACCACAGGATCGAAGCAAACCAATTACCTATCCTTGAAAACGTAAAGTGCATGTAAAAGAGTCTGATGGCATCAGGTAAAGAATGCCTCTGCATGCAGCGAAAGCATCTGTGGGTGAGGACAACATATTGGCACACGGGAGCAAACTGTACTGTTCTTCTCTGGGACTTCACACTTCTACTTTTTTATGCAGTGGAAAATGAATTCATAACTTTGCGGCATGATAATCGGATTCTCACAAACAAAGACAGACAAGGCGGTGCAGGTAGTGCCATGCGGGTACATTTCCCATTAGCTAACACTTTGATTGAGTTTGGATTTTAAAAAAAGATTTAAAAAATCACCTTAAAAGTTTGCTGAGTCACCAAGACCTTATAAACAGTTAGTTAGATTATATTTGTCGTACAAAATGTTTAATTGCATTAAAACTTTCACCAATGTATTGCAACCATCTTTAGTCATATGTTTACTCACTTTATTTAATCTTTTCTAGTCTAATGGCAGTGTGCTAAAATAGCTGCATAGACTTGTCCAGTCATTGCTCTTAGTCTGACTCCTCCCATAAGACCCTATCAGAGGCTAATGCCCCCCCAAAACACACTTCTCAGTGGGATGTGTGTATTCAGAGCCTATGTTAATGTGGTGATTCCATGGAGAGGACAGGGCTCGATCAAATGAATCATAATAAGGTTCAGCCCATTCAGTTTAATTCATAAATATTAAAGGTATGAATGCAATGCAACTTTGATGTATTATTAAGACTCCGGCAACTTCTTTTAGACTTGTAGAGAAATAATTAACCTTGTTTAAACTTGGCTAAGGCCTACTAATATAAGCTGCGAGATCATAAGAACTGAACTGTTGTTTAATTTATCCAGTTTCCTTCACTTAATTAAGAAGTGGGCTGGTTTTCGATGTGAAACTCCCGGGCTGAAAATCGGTCCCCCCCTCCAGCCCTGCTTCTTGCCAGAGCTCACAAAGTTATTTGACCACTAGCGTAATGTGGAGATGTCTTTGTAATTGAAGGGGGAGTGCTGAGGTCATGACCCTGAATGAACCAATAACAGGATGCTATTGGTTAGTGGGTGACTCTCACGGCCACTTATCAGTCTTTTACAGAGAGATGATTCATTTTTCTCCTTCTCTCATGCTCAGCAATGATTTTTTTTTTTTTCTAAATGATCCCTGAATGCCATTTCAGCCAGTTGAACCAGACTTGGTAAATAGATGCATTTCCTCTGAGAACAAGAGACATTCTTCATCCCTTCCTGGAACATTCTTCACTTTTCCTATCAGAAACGTTTAGACTCAGGCACAACTGGGCAGAATGGTCTGCGTCTGTGTGTCCATGAGATAAAGTGAGAGTGAATGTGTGACCCACCCTGGGGCCCGGTGGTGTCGGCTGGTCGCAATCATCAGGCTGCATCTCTTCTCCTCTCCTACCCTCCTCAGCGCTTCCTGCCTCTCCTAGTTTACTTTCACTCCAGTGGGCCCTTCTAGATGATGCAATATTAGGTAAAGACACTATTTACCAGGTGGGATCTATAAAGGCACATTCTTCTTTAAAGGTGTCAGTAAAGAAGCTCATAATTGGAGATATTTTGTCACTTTTCAAAAAGGCCTGAAAAAACTATTAAGGGTGGGATAAAAAATCGATTCACATAATAATCGCAAATTTTTTTGTTTCATGATTTTTAAATCGATTTTTTTTTTTTTTTTGTTAAATTGTTTTTTCTTTTCTTTCTTTTTTTTAACTGAGCTTGTCCAGCATTATAGCAAGCAGAATGATGGTCTGGCTGCTGTGTTGTGCTTTGCCAAGAGGAGCTTTTTTCAAAATTTAAATGCTTCTTTTTCAGCCGGTTCAGATATTGTTGCTGAAAAATTTTTTAAAAACGGACTCACATGTGATGAGCATTTTTTTGGAGTGAAATATGGCTAATGATAGTCTGTAAACATCATCATCATTCAACTTTCCCAATCCTTCATCATTGGCAAAAATCGACAATATCGACGAATCGCAAAAATCGCAATTTAAATTGAATCTGCACCCAAAAAATCATAAAAGAAAAAGAAAAGGAAAACTACACACTCTTCTTACTCTCTGCTTCCATTGTTTTTCTCCAAAGACAAACATCACAGCAGAGAAAAAGTACAGAACAGGAGAGATGATATAAACTGAGACAGTCACTATCAGAAATAGTCTGTTTGTTCTCCATTTGTCCACTTGGCAGCAAAAACTGGAGCAATATCTATTCAAATGTTAGTTACATTTCCCTTTTCTGTACAGTGCTACTTGGCCATATCAGAACTTTGGATTTATTCTTTATAATAAGGCTAATAGTGGGGACAATTGCATCTTTTAAAATAGTGCTAAACCTACAGAGAAATGATAATAATAGCATGATTCCAGAGATTATAAATACAGAGTCCTATTGAGTGAATGCTACAATCTTTTGTAAAATTGTTGTATTTTACAGCCAGTTAGGTTGGTTTTCTTATTTGCTGGTTAACATGAAGCTTTTTTTCCTTTTTTTTTTAAAGCAGACACAAGACCACAGCTTTTTAAACTTCAGCTAACACACATAACATAAATATTGTTTTATAGGGACGGCAAACTTCTTATTCTTATCCCGCGTTGATGTTTGCCGAGGTAGGATCACGATAAATAAAAAGAAACCAGACAAGCACAAGTGAGTCGAGGTACAAATGGTCCTGAAGCGTTCTTGTGACCAAGTTGTCCATGGATTTTTTTTATTTTTCCCCTTTTCTCTTTCCTAAAAACAGATGTTGGCATGCGTTGACCAGCAGTTACCCATACTTGGAAAGCTGAGCTTACCATAATGAACTCAGGGCAATCTGCAGCCTGAATTCATCCCTGTGGTCAGCTGTTTCTTTCTTAGCTGGTATGATTTCCATAAATGATAAATGACAAAAACGAAGAAATGCAAAAACACAAAGTAAAGGATTTTTAACTGAAGGGGTGCTTGGAGAGGACATCCTCCACCAGAGCCAGTGTCTTTTTTTTTTCTTTCTTTTTTTCCCTTTTTTTTTTTTGGTCGTTTCCAGGAAATTATCATCTGCCCCAATTGTAATGGGTCCTTCCTTCCCTTTACTCCACCTCTTCACCAAGTTTTATGAAATTAGGTCCTGTGGTTTTTGTGCAACTCTTGCTGACAAACAAACAAGCGGCACACATACCTCTGAATTGGCTCGTCTTGGTGGAGTGGTGAGCTCCACATTACTTAGTTGTCAGAGTGTTTTACTGCATTATGCATGCTGAGTAAACATAGATAAGTCGACTTTGTAAGCACGCACACACTCACAGTTGTCCCACATACTCTACAGGGGGTTGCCCTCAACGCTAAACCTGGTACCACAGCGGTTTTTCCCGGTGTAATCCACCAGACTCTCCTGCTACATGGTCATAGTGGATTCTACAACAATGTGAACACCTCTTTCTAACCACAGATGTCTTACCACATTATCAACACCTCTCGATCTCTACGTGCAGTCTGGTTTAGATAAAGGTCTAATTAATTTGAACATCTTGCCGACCTGGTGTGAATTATTCAGTTTCTCCTTTTCAAAACCTTTCCAAGTGCCTGCCGTCTTTAATTCTTTGAGCGTGGTCATCCGAGAAGTCAGTGTATTTGCCCCCTGTGTTGCAGTCACAAATGATTAAAGTCCATAATAACTCTTTGGTGCTTTTGGTTTTGAGGAACTGCTAAAAGAAGGCTAATCTCAAGCTGTAAATGACTGGTAAGCATGTGTTTTTGACAATTTGTTTTTTAAGTGTACTCATATTTATCTGAACGGAGGTCACAATTCAAACCGGAAAGCAGTTTTATTTTGTTTTGAATAGACTTCAGAGTTGTAAAAAGTTTATTTCATTTCAGCAGACATAAAATTTGATAGCATGAAGGTCATGCTTTGGATTCGGATATATTGCAAAATCAAGTTAAACCTGCTCCAGTGAGGTTGAGTAAGCATCTCTAAAAGCCTCCTTTTTTTTTCTTTTATTCTTAATATTGGGAGCATGTTTATGCCATTTCTTCCTGCTGTGCTCATTCCAAGGTGTGATGATAGTGATGTTTGTTTTGCCCTGGTTTTGGTTCAGCGTGCTCATATTCAATATGTTCTCATTTTCAGAGAAGCAGGTTGAATCAGCCTTTTGTGTCTGTAGCTGGTGAATGTGTCATAATGTCCTATTCACCAGGTCTGAGGGAGCACAGTGTACCTTCCCGTTCTCAAAGGCATTTTAATACATTAAGCTTGAACAACTACGGCTTTCAGACTTTCTACTTTAATCTTTCTTATGAATAATAAGTCATGCCTTTCAGTTTTTCCTGGATTGATTTCACATGTATTCTGAGGTTGACTTTTGTCCATTGTTTTGACATCTTTTATTTATTTATTTTTCTTCTTCTCTTAAGGGAAAATTATTACATAAAAAAAAAAAAGAAAAACACAGAGGCAAACATCAAAACTTTCTCTTGCATCTGTTTTTGAGTTTCAACTGCTTGCTTAGGTTGTCACAAATCAGAGGGAAAGGTCAATCAGAGCGAATACAGTTGTCCTTTGTGTTTGTCTCTTTCCACGTCTCACCTGGCCTTCTCCCTTTTCACTCTCCTCTTTCACTCTGGGGCTTCAAACAGGATTACTTGCTCCATGTGTCTGACTCTTTATGCTTTTGCATTCCAACACAGAAACCCATGTCAGATTTGAGGACATTTCTCTCAAGCGGATTTGTGCCCGGGAGGCTTACACTAACCACACACAAGCAGTTCAGTTACTGCTGTATCTTAACTGCTAAGAAAACAATACGGAGACACCAATTGTTCTGCCTAATTTGACAGCTGTCCCCAATCAACTGGTTTAAAGTCTAACAGTGGTCCCCCACATGTGACACAGGGCAGACCGACATGCTAAATGCAAACTTCCTGGAACAAAACAAGACACTAAATATTCTCTCTCTCTCTTTCTCTCTTTCTCTCTCTTTCTCTCTTTCTCTCTCTCTCTCTCTCTCTCTCTCTCTCTCTCTCTCTCTCTCTCTCTCTCTCTCTCT
>JBBBVU010000010.1:29477850-29491338 GCA_037177055.1 Atherinosoma microstoma
AGACTGATAAAAATAATAATAAATATAAATTTGCTAAATTATAATTTAGTGAAATAAGACATTGTTTTTTAATTTAACTGAGTTGAAAAAATAATAACTAACAAACAAGACAGTCCTGGACCAATGAGAGCACTTTGCAGATGAGCAGTGGGCCAAAATACCTGCAGGTGTAAAAGTCTGATTGAGAGTTACAAAAAAACACATGATTGCATTGATTGCCTCAAAGGATTGCTCAACAAAATATTGATTTATGAGTGATGAAGCAAATATTAATTTATATTATTTTTTGCTTGTTTTTGAAAAATATTTCTTTTGAACCGCAATTCAATTTTCATATATTACTTTTGTCAGTTTCAGCTTATTTCAGTGACAGATTTTTTTTAACCTTCTTTAATGGGAGGGTATCAATAAATATATATATCAATATTATATATATATATATATATATATATATACATATATACATATATATATATATATATATATTTGTACCATGGACAGTGAGAATTCTCATGCCGACTGGCGTGCGTTATTTTCGTATATACGCACAAATTGTTCGGCAAGTTAAAATCACTGTTATAACACTCCGTTATGGGCGTCACCATAGCAACGCGTTAATCAACTGGTTCAGATCAGCTGGCTTTTGACAGGTGAATGAGAGAATCGCGCTGGAGCATCGAACGGTTGTTTAGCATAAAAAGTACATGGAGGCCAACATAAAATAGTTCCTATACTTCAGCGTATTTAGTAAGTTTTGTGGAAAAAATAACCATTTGTTAGGAAATGTTTACTGTGTGTGACCATGGTATAAGCAGATTAAAAAACTCAGACTAGTGCATTATACGATTCTAAGGCACTCCGCTGTACGTCGTGTTGTTCTAGACTCCATGTCGTGCAATAAAACTGTATAATGCACGGGTCCTCGTTTAATCCTTACAAATATATGTGTGTATATATATATATGTATGTATATACATATATATATATATATATATATATATTGTATAAGAGCTTTATTATTACATTTATATAATGTGTAAAAGGTTTGGTAGAGAGTCAATGACAACATTTGCCTTTCCCTTTTAACCCCCATTCCTCTACCCCCATCACTCTTTTTCCTGCATTTCCCATTGAGAGGGTGTAATGGGTTGCTCATGTGTGTAAGAGGAGTATGTTTACATTGCTAGCTGCATGGGGCCTCTTCCCAATATTCCTGGATGGCAGCTTGATTTAATTGGGGGCACAGTGAAGATGATGGCAGAGGGAGGGAAAATGTCCACTGCTTTAATTTGTCGCCTAGGAAGCATCGGTGGCGACAGAAAGAAAAGCTCATGGAGGCACGTCTTTCCCCACTTTTTTCCTTCTTGGCTAAGCTTCAGTCTTTTTCATAAATCACTCAATGTGTTCTCATGCACACTACTTCATACACAAACACACAGATAGACAAACACACAGGAAGGATCATTTTAGTCCACAGCTCATGGAGATGGAGGGCGACATGGTCTTTGCCTTTGCTGTGGAGCAAATACTAAGTTCTCTGCCAGCACTTCTTCCCATCACAGAAATGTGTTCAGTAAACTTTTGACATACATGCACACTTACACACTCACACACAGGGCGCGGCCTGCCGCCAACAATAAGACTTGTTTTGCAAGTCTCGGCGCTTTGTTGATGTTAGTCTCGGAGCTTTGTTGTTTTTGTGAATCGTGCTCTCGGAGACCAGTATTAATCTTCACTGAGTGTATACACGGGGTGTCCAAGGCTGCTCTGTTAACTAGAAATTGTCATGCGACAGTGATTGGTTCAAGTTGGGTGAAGTGTTTGGGTCATTGCTTCATTGCTGGTCTCGTTGCCAGGTCTGCTGTTTACAGCACCAGGGGTAGATCCCTTCCTCCTCCGCCCATGCTCTCCTCTCTTCTCATTCACCTCCTCACATCTTCAATCAACATCTTTTTCTTTGCTTCCTTCTTGTCCATGACTCCTCCTCTTACTCTTACTCCCTTGGCCTGATCCAGTGTTTGTGTTCTGGATTCTGAATTCCTCGATGGCAGTGTGTATGAGTGCGGAGAGACACTGAGTGGCTTGGCTGTGCCGTCTTTTTCCAGGTGCTTTTTTCATGTTTGGCAGCTCTCTGCCACTGCCTGACTCAGCCTTCTCCACCTAACCGGGTCTGCACTGTTTGCTCTTTTTCACAAGAAGACCTCCTGTATTTTGCAAGGCATGCGGGCAGATTTCTCTTTGACAGAAGGCCGTGCAATTTTTTGTATTAGCCATTCCTCAAAGCTAATATCAGGAACTT
This sequence comes from Atherinosoma microstoma, assembly GCA_037177055.1. Classification (NCBI taxonomy): domain Eukaryota; kingdom Metazoa; phylum Chordata; class Actinopteri; order Atheriniformes; family Atherinidae; genus Atherinosoma; species Atherinosoma microstoma. Next base: position 29,480,150 of record JBBBVU010000010.1, read on the forward strand.
TTAGCCCCCAGGCACCTGGTGCTATGGAATAACATGAATTGAAGCCAGTGTAAAATGTTAAGCCAACATACTAGTTTCCATATTTGTGTTTTGGATGGTTGGATGTAGTTGGATGTCAGGTCATTGGTGTCAGATTGGACCTGCCACTTGTGATTTACAAACATGAAGACCAAGTTATTGGCTTTCTCTACTGCAGCAGTGTTTTTCTTGATTTCTTTCTTCTTCTTTTTTTGCTTTATCATTTTTATTTTTCCCTGAAAATTTTCATTTCAAATAAGTCTGTTACTAAAGATGCTTTTACAGTTGGTACTCCTTTTTATGTCTGAGCATGTTTGAGCAAATATTTTGGTACTAAAGCTGTAAAACGAGAGAAAAAGAATATCAAGACAGCAATCTGCAGGAATAGATTTATACAGAAATGGACATTTTTCAATGGAGAAAAGAGACTTTTCTTTTTTCTTTTTGTCAAGAAATAATTTATCAGTTGATTAACAGCAGGCTTTATTGGTGAGCGTCTTCAATGGTGTAATTTTTGTTTTGATTGGCTCTTTATGAGCAGAGGTTGGCCAACACTGAGCTCTGCAAGATGACAAATCATTTATTCTATGCTCCTTCTCTCATCTTGCGTCTGTTACATAACTGAGCTTATTGAAATGTTCATAAATAATTCTGTAACAAATATAACTCATGCGAATCTGAAACTGGTTTAATGTTTGAATAATAAATCAGGAACATATTTGTGATTTGAAGAAACATCAGTAAGACCTGCTGACGTGCTGTTTCTGTTGCTCGGCCGGCAGCCCGACTCTGATGTAAGCTTTATTTGCAGACAGAGTGGGCAACTACAATGCAGTCACAAGTGGTCACTCAGGGTGTGTGTGGTGACTCATTTAACTGTTTGAACACACAAACTTTGAGCTATTCACTTCTGATCGGATCACCTAGGACGTACTTTGGCACCGACTTTTTACAGGCTCTGGGGGGCCATCGTTATTGCTCTCTTCCCGAGGAGTGAAGCTATTTCCTCTCCTAACACTGCTCTGTCAGCAGTATCGGGGAGAGCGCCGCTGAGATTGCCATTGAAAAGTGGAGGAACTGTAGCCCTCTCTCTGCATCCTGTATAGCCGGGGAGGGAGGAGGCTGCAGAAAACGCACCCACTCTCTGTAGCTATCTGTCAGGGGGAGGGCGGGAGAGGACGGGCTCTACTGCCCAGTCTCTCTCACTACAGGATGGGATGCACTGTTGAGCCTGGCAGAGGGACTGGAAGAGGCAGTAGTTTCAATCGGGTCTCATTCTGTAAGACGCATTCATGTTTTATATGTTCTTACTTGGTCATAATCATACCAGAAAACAAGAACGCATGCCTGTCTGCGCGCCCCCCCCCCCCCAGCTTTTTCTAAAGGAAGTCTTTTCCATTCTGCATCTTTGGCAGAGGGAGCTTCATGTTGTCTTCCCCTTTGGGAATTAAACCATGCTATGTGGTAATTATATGCATGTTTCTCTCGGTATTTTGGGGGTTGGAGACAGACAAAGTATCATTCACATTAGAGCCAGACCATTCCTTAACGCCTACACAGTGACCCCAAACAAAATATTTCACATATTCAAACCCAATTGTTACACATTAAGAACTCGCTTCTGAAGTTGAACATTAAACTTTTCATTCACAGCCGCCATGTTCGCCACGACACAATCAGCTGACTTCCGTCCACTTCACAATAAAAGCAACCGGATTTCCAGCCCCCTTCACAATAACAGCATTTACGGGATCTTCATGTCTCACATCCCAACATGCTGTGTCTAGCAGCTAAAATGCTAATAATGCATCAGGAAGTTCCATCTTGTATGTAATTAAAATCAGATATGTAGCCTGTGATGGATACGTTACTGTCTCATGATCCCGTTAAAGCTCAAGTAAAACAAATCATTGAGTTTCATGAGTAAAGTGTTCATGCCCAGTGTCCTTCAAATCACGAGCGATTGTTTCCATCGCCACTCCTCTTGCTCTTCCAGACATCGCCAAGGCGACAGCGACTCCATTCTGCCAGCTTTCGTAAGGTTTCCCCCTCGTCGAACTCTGTAGTTGCTAACCATCCGCCGCCACCAATGTTACACAGAAAGAACTCGCATTAACTTTATTCACTGCCGCCATGTTCACCACGACACAATCCGCGGACTTCCGCCCCCTTCACTATAACAGCACACATGTGCAATCACCATGCAGCGGGTACAGAAGTATGTCTTAACCACCACACGGTTACTGTATATCAAACGTGACAATCTCTGTATAATAGTTGATGAGTCACATAAGGGTGTTTGACTGCCATTATAAAGTGCATCATAGTGTAAACTACAATGTTTGTGATCCTTAACATTTTTTGAGACATTTGCAAGAATTATTAGTTTGCATAAAAGCTGAAAAACACGGTGATAAAACTGACAAATGTGGGAACGGTTTCTTTTTCAGAAGTTATAAGCAGGGTTTATATAAAGCCGAGTGGTTTCAGGATGAAAATGATTTTACTCCAGTCGAGACCGATAACAGCGAGCTCTTGTTGCCAGGTGTCCATGGGAGAGGCTGAGAAGGATAGGCTACAGATATGTGCACATGCCTGCACCCAATGACCTGTTATCTTTTATGTATCTTTTTCATTTTTATGTGTGTTTTTACTGTGTGTGTGTGTGTGTGTGTGTGCATACGAGCTTGCATGTGTGTGTACTGTACAGTGCACTATAGCGGCCTGACACAGACTACAGTTGGGCCAGTAATCCATTAGCCATGGCCAGAGATGGGTTGGTATGGAATAAATAATGGATACAATCCTTTCCCTCTGAATAAATCAAGACCAGAGAAATGGAGAGAGATGAGAGATTAAATGTGGGAGAGAGAGTTGGAGAAAGAGAGAAAGAGAGGATTTGTGTAACTGAAAGAGGAATGTAGAGGAGAAAGTGTCCTGAATTCCAAATTAGTGTCTTGTTTCTTTTTGTCTTCGCAAAGAAGAGAAAATGTTTGAGGAAGGTGCAGCTTCATGGTTTGTCTTCTTTTCCCTTTGTTTCCCCCTCATGAAATTTGTTTTTATTAAATCCTTTTTGGAACAGAAAAAGACAACAGTTTTTATTAAACAGAAAAAAAACAAATAAATCTTTCCCCGCTCATTTTTCTCCCCACGCTCTCTTTTCTTTGTCTCCCCATCAGGCACAGGGCCAGACATTCACCTTTCCTGACATCTTCCCGGAAAAGGCCCGGACGCCGGCGGAGGGCTCCGTGGAGGAGATGCAGGACAAGTTCATGGAGGACGAAAAGCAGAGGCAGAAACTCGACCCCAGGAGGGGAGGGGTCACAGAGTGGTTTGGACTCTGAAGCAGCCCGCTGACCGGGAATTCAATGCGCCTGCGTGTGTGTGTGTGTGGGTGGGTGTTAGACTGGGAGCGACATGTATTGATTTAAAATGCGACTGCTGTGATGTCACTTCTATTTCTGTAAGAAACACAAGTGTAGTCAAGAAGAGAGGGAGCATGTGTGTGGGAGACTGCAGACATGTGTTTAGTGTGTTTGCGAGGCTTCGGTCCAGTTACCAGAGCCAGAACAGAATCAGAGGAAGAGGAGGAGAGTGGCCCAGCTCCATCTTTGATAAAACCAGCCCACCACACAAAATCTCCATCACCTCAGATGACCTCTTCTCCTTCCTCCTCACACTCTTCTTGGCACCTCCCTCTCTTTTTCTCTCCTCCTTTTTGGCATCATTTACTCTGCGCCTCTTCTTTCTTTGTTCATTCTTTTTCTGGAGAATATTCCTTGTTGTTTGTCACCACTCATCGGTTCGATTCCACCGCCACACCAGGGAGTTTTATAGTACGGTATCCCCAGAAGCTCCAGCTCCCGGCTTGTTGGACCCAGCTACCTGAACAGCCCTCACCATTTCCTCTTTTATGAGTTTGCCTTGGATTAATTGACCACTTTAGTTAAACAATTGAGATGTTGTTTCAGCAAAGCAAGAACATGGAATTTGCAGCGGTGTTATGTTACAGTATTTTGTGGCAGCACTTTTGGTTAGAGACTGTACTCAGTGTTTGTGTCCGTTTCTTTGCCTAGCATGTAAAACTTGCCAGTGAATCCAATTGTGAAAGTTGTTTTAATGAGAATGAATAAATGGTTGCTTGTCCAAAAAAAGTGCTCTGCTAACAGTTTCTTGAGTTCTCCATGCCTCATCTCTCACAACTTCACCGGTACTTTGAGATGCCGTGTGCCACACAAGCTGGCCTGAGCGTTGGCCAACATGGTCTGCTAGCTGTTTTCACAAAGAAATGATCTGTGCTTGAATCGGGCCAGGGAAGGATGGACTTCTTTTACCGTAATAAAGCCCATAAAAGGGAGGGTCTAGGACACCTCTCATGAGTTTGCATTGTCAAGCCTCTATTTTCCTGAGAGGCCAAAGTTACAGTAAGTGTCCCCCAGCCATGACCGCTAATGCTGGCAGGCTAACGCAAAGATCCAGTCCCTGACCTCACCCAACCAACTCATCTATCACTAAGGAGAATGTCAATATTGATCCTGCTGGCCCATTGTCTGCTGCCTGGAACCACTCGCCCCCTGCGTTGCTATAAAGCAATCTGATTTGGAACAAAACAAGCCTCCAGTTACACAGTCACTCGTTTGCTTTTCTCTCTGCCTTGTTCCCACTTTTCCACTTTTTTATTTTCCTCTTTCTCTCACCTCTCAATGTTTCCCAGTCCGGACCTCTGAGAAACAGCTGAATAACCAACCGAGAGGGAGACTGAATTCCTTTTGTCTCTCTCCTCCTGGCCTAAACGGACCCCTCATGAAAGTTGGGTAATCAAGTTGTGGTGTTTGCCAAGCAATAATCTGTCCCCTGTTGTCCTCTTGTTCTCTGTGACGGGGATACCCTGTTCCTCCTAAAAAAAAAAAAAAAATCAGATGCACACTCTTGCATACCTAGCACAATTGTTTCTCATTAAGCTGGCATTTAAATCACAATTTAAGGCCTGCTGACAGTTTTGGTTTTGTTGCATTTTGGATTTTATTTTTTTTTTAGAACACAGAGAACATTGAGACACACTTGCTTAATGAGTTCATCTCTTGCTCACACAGTTAAATGTCTCTGAGTCATTTTAGGTCTTCACAAAACAAAGTAAATATGAACGGTTAACTGGTGAATACAGGATCATAACAGAGTGAGACAAGCAGTGATTACTATTCACTCAAAAGACTTGTTTTTTCGGATGACTTCGTGTAATCTGACTAATTCAAGTGAGTAAAAATGTTTCATGAACTTTTGTTAACTTGTGGGAATCTGCATGAAGAAGTGTGGCTCAGAATTAGGCCCTTACATTGAATTTCCAGAGCTAGGATGAGTGCTTTTTATAATGTTTTTTTTAAAGTAAAATCCCTTTAAAGAGTCACACACATGGGACACAGATGCTTTCAATCTCTAGCGTTTTTCCTGTCACGGTCCTTTGAGATTTTCTTACAAAATAACTGACTGGCAGACCGTGCATGACTCAGATCTTAGATAAACCCTTCTCACATAATCACTGATTTTCAGTTTGAACTCCCAAATCTATATTATTGTTCATCCATTTGGAGCCTAATCCAGCCGTCACAGGGTGAGAGGCAGAGCACCTGATTTTTCTCCCTTTTTTAAAAGCAACTATGCTGAGCCAGTCAGGCTATGTGGAGTTTGTATGTTAACTGGTGATTCAAATCTGGCTTGACATTTGAGGACTGGTGACTGTAGCCCATTCTGCCTCCACCTGGAGCCTGTATAGAAAAACAAAGATACCTGGATGGATGTTTTTTTTCCAACATGCAAAAGAAGAGAGCAGTTGGATCGATTTCTCCAACAATGTTACATCATCAACATCTTGAAATGACCAAACCAGAAAAGTGTCAAGTCAAGCTCTTCAGTGGATTTTGTTTAAAGGGCTATTTCTGGGTTTTCAATGATATTAGAAGTACCTGGCTATGAGTAGTCAACAAAGTGACAAATGTACCAGGACAGGACTACAGACGAGTGAATTATTCACCCTCTAAAACAACTTAAAATTCAAATGTTTCTTAGTGATTTGGATTAAAAAACACAATATATAATGATCATTATATCACATCTCTTTACATCAGATAGTTACTGTCACTGTTTTCTGAGCCCACGTTGCTTTGCATCATTGCATGCACAGTGGCTGGTCACCATATCCTGCTGCTAATCTGGGAATGAACCTCTCCTTTTCTCCTCCTTTACATTCTGATATACGAGATGTCCTTTCATTTTACCGTGACAGTGCCAGACAAGCGTTTGCCGAGAAACTCTGCATATTGTTGCATTCTGCAGAAGGCCTCAACTAAATCACAAAGAAGTGTAGAGCACTACTGTCCAGTCATTTCCCCAAATTAACTCTTTATTCTTTGTTAATTCAAGGTTTTTATTACTATTATTTTTTCCAAATAAAGCCAAAACAGCAGCCATTCCTAGAGAAAGAATACAGTTAAATAGCTTCAAAGACCTTGTTGGTGCCCTCTCTTCCTCCATGTGTTATCCCACCGCCTCTCATTTCATACCCAATAAAAAGCTGCACGCACAACACATCTCCCCTTCTGTCCGGCTCTGTCCGTGCAGCTGGCTGCCATTTCCCTGTTTGTTTATACAGTGTTCTCCTTGTCTGTCAGAGGATGCAGTGTGGTTGAAGTGTGTAGAAAGGGCAGGATGAAGGTCTGTGGGGAAACAAGCGAGCAAGCCCCACACTTCCTAGTTCAGTTGAACACGGGATGACTGTAGGCAGCTCCAGATTTATAGGGATGTATGGGTGCTGAACAAGATGCGACGCACATTGTAATGCGCTGCACGTTGTGTAATTGCAGAGGAAGGGAAGGCAAGCATGTGCGTGCAAGACGCAGAGAGCTGGGGAAGGCCAAAGCGAGGGAGAAAGTGAAGACAGAGAAGTGAGAGTGAAAAAGATGACATCACTAAGAAAATGCTGAGCTGGATTTAAGGGCTACTGGATAAGAGGTCTGCTCCCACAGTGTACTTGTACATCCCCCTCCCCCCCCTCCCTCCCTCCCTCCCTCTTTCTCTTAAGATCTACACTGCAGGTTGTGTTCCCATCCCTACATGGTAAGTTAATGGAAGGGGGGTTGAATATTTTAAATGGCCTTTCACTCTCCTCCTTCCTCTCCGTACTCCTCTAGCTCCTTTTTTTTTCTCCTTATTCAGCTGTGCATTAGTCAAGTGCACACATGACCCTGTTTCTACCACTGCAGTCCACATTTGGAATTTGCATGACATCATTACGTATTTTTGGGATGAGTGGCGGTACAGTGAGTGTCCTCTCTGCCTTCTGTAGCCTCCCAAAGGGGCAGATCTCCTCCTTGCTGTAGTAACTTCCCACTTGCAAGGGGAGTCTTTGCCTGGAGATGCTCCATCTGCATGCTGTAGCCATGATTAAGCATCTCTTAGTAATACTGCTGATAAGGTAGATTAGACTTTTTATTATAATGGCTGTGCTGTGTGTACAAGAAAGAAAGATTAATACAAATAGTAAGCTGCATTACACTTATTTACTTTTACTTTTTTTTTTTTACCAACTTTCTGCAAAATTGCACATATTCATACAGTAAGACAGTTACTACCCCTACCAGCCTCTTGTGCAGATGCACAGACTCCCACACACTTACACTGGGGTTCACTAAGACAACCAGGATTGCCTGCTGAGGATTCTGACGGCCTCTTTTGGGCCACCGCCATACACATTCCTCCTTCCCCAGGTTGCCGTTGGTTCATCTGAGCTCAGCCAGTGCACTCTGTCACCCCGTAAGTGTGTGCATATATGCGTGCATGTGTGTGGCTGTTTTATTATATATTTATTGTGTGTGTACTGTTTTTACCGCATGCATCTTTACTTTAAAAAATAAGTTTGCTTCAGCTTTTGTACACACAGACGGTGTGTGATTGTGGTCATGGCTTCTTGTGAACCACCCATCCATGCAGAAATTGTACCCTGATATGGCCACTCTTTGTGTATATGGCACTGTACTTGCGTCTATGCGCTTGTTGGCTTCGAGCCAGGAGCAACAACTGAAGGAGTTGGCTGTAAAAAAACAAAAAAAACATGTTGCCTGGTATTGTTGTTGCTTAGATTATTAGAAATCTTTATTTGTTACAGGTTACACGTTAAATATGCGGAACAAACTCCCAGATAACATCAGGTTTGTTCCTCCTTCAGATCAAATAAAAGCAAACACAGTCTTTCTTGTTTGTCACTGCATTTGACTGGTTGGATTAAATCCCAGACCTTTAAATAATACTTTTAATGAGACTCTAACTTTAATTTGATCAAATGCATTTATACATTTCTTCCATACATTTTATGTTTTATATAAAACACCTTGAAACAACTTTTTCAACATTAAGTAAGTAAATTAGCTCTTAAAATATATATCACATAGCCATTTTTAAATTTTCATCATTTTATGGGTAAATTGTTGTTGTTGTTTTCTTTTTGTTTTTTTTAATGAGTTTTTTTGTTTCCATCTGTTTGTGTGAGCTATGTTATTACATTTGTGTCCATCCACTGTTGGTTTTCTAGGAAACACAAAGGCTAAACCAGTGAAACCAGCCATGTACTGGCTTATACTGGTCTCCTCTGCAGCACTGGGAAACAAAGATAAATGCTGTTGTTTGACAACGTGCTCCTCCAGACACTCTCCCTGTCTTTGCTTGTCACAAAATCCGTTAGAATGAGTTAAAAGTCCTGATAATGGAAGATTGCACATCCCGGTCTTTTATCACTAGTGATAGTGTAATTAATGAGGATGATTATTTACTATTTTGACAATCAAATCAACTGCTATCTCGTTCATAATTGAAAAAAATGAAAGAAGTGAAGGTAAAGTGGCTGCTGCGATTGTGTTTTTGATTATAGGAGAGTCAGCTGATATGTGCACTGAAGGCAGATTGACAGTTAAAACTTAATATAATTTGACCACTTGTTGGCATGGGAAGATTTGTTTGTGGTAACCACAAGACAAAAGAGCTTCTTCTTCTTCTTCTTCTTCTTTTGTTTTTCTGAGGCTTTGGTGTGAAAAGGAATAATGTATCTTGATACTACATTTTAACTTATGTGTTGACAACATAATGTTCTTGACTGTGTGGGTGGCCCCTGTTCCAGCCAGCTGTTCAACACAAATTTTCACTTTAAACAACTTGATAACAGTGATAAATACATGGGAAAGAGCAATGAAATAGAGGGCAGCTGGATTGATGCATACAGTATGCATACTTTTCAGAGGGAGAAAGGGACTGAGTTCAGTTCAAGAGAAACCAACTGGGCCTGGCCACCCATATGGACTTCAAAGCACTTAGCCATGGTCTACACTCATACATGTAAGTGCATTTGTCAGTGACCCTCTGCTGCTGGACTCATACTGACTGGAGGCTTTGCCAAGTCAATAACACACACTGATCCCTGATGCTGAACTTCCTGGAAGTCCCGGCTGGATGTTCCTGCTTGGGGGTCCAGCTGCCGCCTGGCTGCACAGTAGGCTGAATGGAGATCAGTGATTCTATCGCTCCACTATGCCTGCCCGCAGGTCACTCCGACTTGAAACACTGTTCAGAGGAGGAAAAAGAAGAGACCATGGGAACAATGAGCCTTGGAGATTGGGTGAATTCATTTCCTCCAAGGACTGAGATCTTATGTACTTTAACAGAGGCCTCTTCCCATCGTGCACAATAACACTGGGGTCACTAATTTCTTTATATCACCCCAGGAGCACAGGCTTGAGGTTAATTATCTGACATCTTGATAGAGATGAAAAAGAAAATATGGTATTTGTTCATAAAGCTAACGCAATACTCGTTAACAGGAGATTCTTGAAGGTCCTGAGAATGTTGTGGTTTAAAGTGTAACACAGATATGAAGCTCCGCCTTAGTTCTCATTGTTAGAACTATAGCGTTGAGGAGCTGCTTAAATACTGCCTAGGTAAACACCAACAGTGTTATATGAAAAGGCTTGAATGTGTGTGAAGGGTTAAACTGCTATAAAGAAGTAAGCGAAGTATGAAGGGTGGTTTGGAAAGTATTTGAGAGGGTGAACTGGTGAGAGACTGACAGAGAGAAGGATGGAGTGAGATGTAGGACGTATTGGTCTTGGTTTTGGAAATTAGAGGGGATGGGTAGTGTTAGACAATTCATCTAATCCATCTCGGGTCCTAATGGCTGCAGGCTATTGGCTTTCATTTAAAACACTCCATGCTCCTGTCTTACATCTCGTTTCACTTCCAGCCCTCAGCTGCGCAGCACTTACGTCAGAAAATGACACTGTAAGCCATCACTTAGCTAACATAATGACAGAATTGCTCACCCAGCCAAAGATAGATCAGCTTTTTCTGGCTGGATTTCAACCAGCACAAGGTTGACTTTCTTTGGCCTGGATTCACTCAGCAGGGTTTGACTTCCCTGGGCTAAGTTTCACCACCAAAGGCTGATTAGAGTGGCTTGGGTTGAGTAGACACTAAGCTTAAGAGTATGTCCTCGCTGGCACTGTTTAACAAAGGATGATCAACTACTGCGACCTGGATTTGACTGTCTGGCTGCCACTAATGTGGCCTGAGCTCAGTAGACAGAGCTTGACTTGTACGGCCTGAACTCGTCAGATAGAGTCCAACTTTTTGGACAGAGCTTGTAGACGGGGCTCAACTAGTGTGGCCTTGGCGGATGCAGGGCCTCCGGGTGATTGAGGATGTGTTTGTTTCCCAGGCAGCAAGCAGGCAAGGTGGCGGCATTGCTTCTCCACAGCCGAGGTCTTGATGCGGGGGCGAGGGAGCCAAAACAAACTACTGTGATTGCCTCCCATATGCCCTCCTGACCTCACTGTTTCAATTGCAAGGCAAAGAGGAGGAAAAAGGGGAGAGGGGAAGAGGTGGTTTAAAAGAGGCGAGGAGAGCAGGATGGGGGTATGAGAGCTTGTGGTTGAGGTCTGAGATGAGAAGGGGAGGGTGTTGGGGGGGCTGTTGCTGGCAGGAGAGGTCACTTGAGTACTTCAGAGGACAGAGAGGGCTGGATAGTGACCTTTTCTCTGATTCACATCTATCTATCTGTCTATCTATCTATCTATCTGTCTATCTATCTATCTATCTATCTATCTATCTATCTATCTATCTATCTATCTATCTAT
>JBBBVU010000010.1:29496223-29513188 GCA_037177055.1 Atherinosoma microstoma
TAAAATAGAATAAAATAAAATAAAATAAAATAAAATAAAATAAAATAAAATAAAATAAAATAAAATAAAATAAAATAGTTCTCACACAAATTTTAAAAAGTGCTTCACAGTGCATTAAAGTCTGTGAGGGCACCATAAATAAAGTTTTTGGAAAGGCGTATGCTGCCTTTTCATACCCTGGAAAGTCTTGCTTATTTCAGCAATCTGCAACACAGGAGGCCCAACATTTTTGAGTTCCTGAAATTTGACATCAAAGAAGATTTTTTTTCCACCACACGGACAGGAAACAAAGTGGGAAGTATGCGATTATTGTTGGGTTTGTCTGCCTCTTTGCAATTTTGTTAACTTTGGTTGAATTTTCAAGTACGGTATCTGAAAAAGAAAATTCCGTTTGATTTGGGTGCAGATCAGGATCATTTGCACTAAATTTGTAATACAGCATTAACTTTGGGAGATGATATTCTCTCTCAGTACTTTTGTTTAAATTTGTTGCTCCTATCAAATTCAATATGAGCGTTGATTAAAAAAAAAGAAGTCATTTTCAACATTTTGACAAATGGAAAAACCTGCACCCTGTCGCTTTGACATATTTGATACAAATCAGTTCATACATTGTAAACACTACCTACGCCATCAACCAAAAGAAGTGGCATATATATTTGCTATGTTGGACCTACAGGCTAATACAGTGCATGTGTAAGTATGCATATATTGTATGCATGTTGTCTGTTTTGTCTTTTCACAAAATTCTCCACATGCAGATTCTTGACCTGGTGAGGATTCGTGCATTCTGTGCTTCAGTCTCATGCATCTCCATATTGTCTCTTTGGAAAGTCAATGACACACAAGTGAGTGGTGGTAGAGGTCTAACAGTTACATAGACTCACTGCCTGAGAAAAGACAAAGTAAAAGAACAGTCTTTGGCCGAGCTCCCACTCAGCCCCTCAGCAAATTGGTTGTTGATTGTCCACAGACATTGTTGTTGGTGCTCCCCTATACCAATAAAGCCCAGTGCAGAGCAGCGTAGGGGCCCTCCAGGTCTTGTTATTGTAACAGGAGTGTGTTTTGGCCAGGACTCCTGTTCTCAGCACGAAAAACAACAATAACAACATCAGCCCACAAGCCTCCCAAGTCAGAGGCAGGCCAGAAGAGGCTGGATGCCCTGTTAACGTTGTGTGCCATTGTTCCAGTGCAACTCTCTGCTTTGAAAGCGACTGGAACTTCAGTTGGCACCTTAAGTGCCCAGTTGATCCAGGCAAACATTCTCATGCACCAGTTTAAAACACATGTGGATGCAGACGTTAGCGCCACCCTCCTCCCCACATTTCTCTCTTCTCTGTAACGAAGGAGATTCCTGGGTCTCCTGAAGACAAACAAAAAGGGAAAGAATCCACACAAGACTCAAAACAAAATAGTTGGGAGTTTACATAGAGACCACACAACAACATCACAGTGGTCTAATCTATTTGTAATTAAAAATTTTGCTCTGTGATATCCTCACCCAGACAACAACAGATCCATCTTGCTTTGGCCTTGTTATGATCTTGGCCTGTTTTTTCTGTTTTTTTGCTTTGCTCCCCCTTCTGTTCTCAGTTGTTGTTCCTGTAACATAATATTTGTTTGTGCCTGTGTGTGTGTGTGTGAGAGAGAGCGAGAAAGATCCCTCTGGTGTGTTGATGACATCTTGAGAAGGCAGTCCATGACCCACTAAATGGTTAAAAAAAAAAAAAAACTCTATTATCTTTGACCTCGCTCTTCGTCAGTCTCCAAGTGTTCAAACTCTCTTATATAACTGCACTAAATAGGGAAAATTACAAAAGACCCCGGCTCGTATTTCAATGCACATGTTGGCTATATACATATCTGGCCCACTTAATGTTTGTGTGGAAGCAGATTACCCTCTGGGTGACATTATGTCTCAATTAGAGTTAGTACAGTTGAAATAAAAAGGTCTTTTCACCCCTTTTTCTTAAAAAAAAAAAAGTTTCTGTTCTGGGTTTACCTTCAAAAAACTATAAGAATAGATGGATACAGAGTAAAAAAGAAGAATAAAGAGAGAGATGGAGAGAGTTGCAGGACAGAGGAGGGCTCAGGTGACTCAGCTTTCCCCTGGAAGCAGATCGAGGGGAGCTGTGGGTTTAAACCCCCCAACGTTTTACTAGAACGCAGACTTTTTAACAGGAGGGAAAAACAATGTTATACCAGCTTCCTGCACCACTGAGTGTTCCCCACCAGTAAATAGAACAGGGATTTGGTCATAATGTTACGGTCTGGCATCAGGTGAATACAGTGTTTTTTGCCCTCTTTTTTTTCTTTCTTCTCCCCAGCCACTCACCAACCCCTCCTCCTCCTCCTCTCTTCTCTTTTCCATGTGGAGGAAAAAGCTCCAGTGTTAAAGAAATATCAGTCACCAGCGTTGTTATTGCGCACTCACTTGCTCCATCCATCTGCAACGCTGGCACTCAAACACGCTCTTTGTGTGAGCGAACATGGTGGATGCTCTCTCCTTCTCACTCCTTCTCATTTCCCTTTGTTCCTCTTAAAGGCTATTTATTATTATTTCCTAACAAGCAAGGATGGAGGAAACTGATGAAAAGGAACTAGTTTACCTACAGCCAGGAGTGTGTGTGTGTGTTTGAAGAGATACATACAACAATGCACATTGCCATAAACGCTGCAAATGTGTGTGTTTGTGTGTGAATGTGAGCTACGTAAAGTTTGTGCGCCAGCCTTTATGATACAAAGGAGCTCTGTCAGGTTCGGCAGAATGAATCGGGGTTGCAGGGCAGCCGAGTGTGTGACAGTAGCAGTAAAAACAAATTGAAGTTCTCCACACTGGAAAAATCTAACACTATGAAAATGGCAACTATGGCAATGATGGGAACTGCTCCATGTGGAGTTTCCAAAGCTGTGTTGCGTTTGGCTGAGGAGGAAAATGGCAAAGGGGTAAAATAACATATGTGCATCTGTAATGGGATACTTGCTTACTGTAAGTGTGTGATTTAGGAACACATGTTCCTGTGTGAAGGCTTACATTGTATCCTGCAGATACAGCTTGCAATACACTGCTCTCAAAGGCACTTATTGTATCTGTGTGCATGTGGCGGCTGAGGCGCTGTGATCCTACTCGAGTTAAATCCAGTATATTCCTGAAATCATAGTGGCGTAGAAATATCTTATTATTCAAGCTATTTATTGCAACTACAGATTCCATCCATCCATCCATCCATTTTCTGTACCGCTTAATCCATGCAGGGTCGCGGGTTGCCTGGAGCCTATCCCAGCAATTATCAGGCGAGAGGCAGGGTACACCCTGGACAGGTCGCCAGTCCATCACAGGGCCAACACAGAGGGACAGACAACCACTTACACACACACTCACTCACTCCTAGGGTGAATTTAGAGAGACCAATTAACCTATCATGCATGTCTTTGGACAGTGGGAGGAAGCGGGAGTACCCGGTGAGAACCCACGCATACACGGGGAGAACATGCAAACTCCACACAGAAAACCCCTCCCCAGCTCGAACCAGCAACCCCTTCAGGCTCAAACTCTGCCCGGGACTTGAACCAGCAACCTTCTTGCTGTGAGGCTGCGGTGCTAACCACCACACCACCGTGCAGCCCAACTACAGATTCATTCTTGTAAAATGAAGCATACTTGGTATCGTGGTGTGTACTTTTCCATTTTTAGCCCTCACACTATACATATATAAATCCACTGGCTCAGACGTTAAACATTACACAATACTGTGCTGGGCCATTAGCCTGTAGATGTATGACTTGTTTTTCTGGAGGGTGACAGGATGTAGTACCCTGATTAATCATAGATAAACAGCTAAGTAAATGAATGGATTGGTGTGTGTAAATTTCCTGTCCACCATATGCAACGGATCACCCGCACACCGCCTCATGTAATTGTTTGGGATTAGATGGACCCCGCTTCGGAGCTGGCTGGGGGTTGTTTGTGTACATCTGTTTTTGTGTCAGTTGTGTGTGTGTGTGTGTGTAGGCACAATAATTGAGCCCAAGGGGTCTTTTTTTTCCTTTTGGTCAGGCAGACAGTCATCATTGGATCCACGTTATCTCATGTCTGGAGCGGCCAGATGAGAAAGCGAACACATTTGGCTGGCCTGAGTCATACTTTGTGTGCATGTGTGTGTATTCGTTCATCTATCCTTGTGAGGACTGATCAGAGCTTGTGGAAAGTGAGGATGTTCTGCAAACCTTTAAAAGACTGTATGAGGATTAAGGCTTTAGTTTTATGGTTAATGTTAAGGTTAACGTGAGGTTGGGGTTAAAGCTTTTGGAAACGTGACAGTAAGTCTAAGTCTCAGTAAGACGTTTTGACATGAGTGAATGTATTTTAGTTACTAAAATACCCAGCATATCCCTTGCCAAAAACATGCTGACCTCATCCGCGGAGGGGTCTAATAAATTCACTGCAGGTGATGAATACATAGCTGTGCTCTCAGAAACCAACACTCAAAAACAACTTTTGTTTCCATTTGGTTTCATTGCACAGGTATGTTGTTAAGACTTGTGGATTTACTAATTCATTTTCTCCATTTAGGATCAACCTCGGAGGGGGTGCAAATGATTCAGACCCTTATCCTTATTTAATCAAGAACACCCTGTGCAGTACAATATGCGTACTAATGATTCATTATGTACATGATGTTACACCAGTGAAATCTTCTGAAGAGGACAAAAGAGCTCCATGCTGGGAACGAGGTGTGAACACCGAGGAGCCTAAAAGACTGCAGGCTCACATCTCAATAGTTAAATTCCGAAGAAGATCACATCCTTCCCACAGCCTCCTCGGAAAGTGATCTCATCTTTGTTTATCTCTGTTATTCAGAGCAGATTGTTGTATTGATAGAAATGTGGCCGACTTCTACTACAAGGGGGAGCAGAACAATAATGAATAAGAGGGAGCTGTGTTGTTTGGGTATGGGATACTATTACTGTCAGGGCACACACACACATTTGAAGCCGCACAAAAATACCTGCCCCAACTTTTTTTTAAAGGGGCTCCTCTGAGTATTGCAACACAACACAAGAACACTCGTCTTGTGTTCTCGAAGGATCTAAATTGTTGAAAAATAGATCAGCAAAAAATACCAAGTCAAGACAGTGACCTCCCTTTTCCCAGCCCTTTGCTTTAGAAGCCACAAGTTTGCTTTTTATTACAGACTACTTTGCCTCAAGGTGGTTAAAAACTTGTTTCAGATAGAGTTCAAATAAAAGTTTAACCCGTACTCTTCCCTGTTTTCCCTCTGTTTAACACATAAACTGGTGGATTTACATGCATTAGTGAGCTTTTACCAGGAACACACTAATACATATCACACAGAATGGCTTAAAAATGCCATAACACGCAGAGCAAATAGCACGGCACAGGACCCCAGGGCCAACGCCATCTCGTTTGCCATCGGGTCGCAGATACACATACCTGGCCTCGAAACAGGCACAATGTGGCAGCTTCATTAAAACCAAACACACTGGTGCCATTCACAGAAGTATGTGTCAATAAAAACAGATGTATCCCATGTGGATGTTTTATGACGTGCAGATTTGTCATCACTATTTTCTTACTTACCGTGTGTATATGTTCATGTGAAGCTTTTCTGTGCTTATGTAGTGCAAGAAAGAGGCATCACATTTCCTTTGGCAACAGTCATCCAATTATAACTACAGGGTCCATTTTTGACCGCTAGAAGGTGCAACACCAAAACACACTGGTACCGTGCTGGAAAAACTGCACAGACCAGCTTCAGCTGGTCTTAGCAGGTGTTAGGCTGGGCAAGCCAGCCAGACCGGTTGTGCTGGTATGATTAGTCTACCAGCTGGTGTCCCCAGCTCAGGTTCACTGACCAAAACGCCTAGATAGTTAACTGGTTGCGTTTCTGAACCACTAAAGAGGCATATTAGTATGTACACAAACAACCAAACTAAATGCCTAATCTCCACCCAAAAGTGGTTTTTTTTTCTGCCTATAATTGACAGAAGTCATTTAAATGCATATAATGTTCTTAATATAATATTATTATTCTCATAATATTTTGCATGGGTCGTCTTCTAAGTGGTAACAAAAAATGTGAATACGTGTGTTTTTTTAATTGGTCTGAGTGTGCAAATGTTAAAAGACAAAACAGGATATAAAAAGTCAAAGGGTTATTTAAATATGGCAGAACATTCAATAAGGAAAAGCATCACTTAGCTAATATATACAGGACCACTGTTCTTTCAACTACACCTAAAGGAATTAGGACTTTTCATCCTGCAATGCTTTGCTTTGTTCCATCTTCCTACACCGTCACAACTCTGGTCCAATGGTCTTCTTGCTTCCAACTTTTCAAGCCAATCAGTCGGATCCCTGTTCTTTAAAACTGTTTTCTGTTCTGGTATGCTCCATCCAGGCTGACTTTTTGTACAACCTGCCTCCTCCCCGTTTGCCACTTCTTCCTGATACGGAACATCACCAGGCATATTTGCTACCTCCTATCTCTGCCATTACCACTGGCATCTAAACTCCAAGTGGTCCACCCCACTGAGACATGGCAACAATGTGTAATCACCAAACAACACGGTTTAAAATACAGTTCTCATACACTGATAGGGTTTGTTACAACTTTTAGATCTTTGTTATCATTTTAACTGCTGTAGTATTTGGATTTGTATATTCATGCTGACAGCTATTAGCTGATTGCAAGGCTAATTAATCCCTTTATTAATCCCTTTACAAACAAATTTTTGTGGTTGTAGACAAATATAACAGATCTGAGGCAAGTGGATGCATTAATTGCTGGGCCTTCCATAGCTTCCATCACTTTTCTATAACATGCATTATCTACATAAATTTACAAGATAGTAAAAAGTTTAAGATTTGAATAAACAAACATAAAATAAAGTATTGCTCCTATAAGGACATAGGCAAAAAAGATGTAAACAACAAGCTAGTTAATTTTCATTAGTTATCGCAGCAATGCTCCAGTTTTGAGGCCAGCAGCTAGCTTCAGTTAACTCGTTACAGAGAAAATCTGCCACAAATCTGCAATTACAGTTTACAGTTTTTAAAAAGTAAACATTGTTTAAAGCTCATCATCAATTTCCATAATTTGAAACCACTGTATTTTCCATCTCTTTCTACTTGTCACTCTGCCTATCTCTCATATCTGACGGAATAACAAGTTACTGAAGTTGGCAATCTGCTCAGTGAATAGAGAAAAGGGACTGGGTGCAGCTATGGATGTGATCTTATCCTTTTAAAATGTAACCACAGTAAAAAAAAAAAAAATCAAAATTAGGACTCTTTTCTCTGATTTACAGACTTCAATCATAAACTTCAGATCAATGAGATTAAAAGTAGGGAAGTGTTTTCCAGGAGCATTTTTTACAATATTGCTTAAAATCTTCTTCACACCCCGATTGCAGCGAATTAATTAAATGCTCTTACACAAAAATAAAATATCTTAGTCCCTGTGGAACGGACAGGACTGAAAAAAACACCATCCAATCATTTTAACAGGCCCATTCTAAGAGATGGGATGGTGATGTCTATCACTTTGTCCCTACCCCCTTGTTCCCCTCTACGTGCATGAATCGCGTGTTCTCAGAGGCTTGGAGCGCTTGTAAACAAAGGCAACGTAGTGAGAGCCAGAGCTCGGCTAGCTACATTCGCTAGCATACTACATCAAAATATGGTACACACTTAAACATAAGGGACATTATGGCAGAAAATGTGCGATCGAAAATCTGAAGAAAGGGCTTTGGACTTTTGAACTGTCTTTTCAAAATGCAGCTTGCTCGAACTGTCTTTCTAGGATCTCCTACAAAGGGTTCAAAATGAAATATTTCCAATCAGTAGTGATAATGAACGTTACAGCTGCAATATCGTCAAGTTGTTTCGGTCAATAATTGGAATAATGGAAATGGAATAATTACCGCCTCCAGATAAAGTCAGTTGAAATAATTCCTCTTCGTCCTGGACACCAAACAATCAGATCAGTCACTATTTACAGAATGGCGTCTGGGCTCTTCCCAAGCCTACTGCACTATGGAAGCCAGGTTGTGCGTTAGTGTGTGTGTGTGCCTACTGTACATTAGACGGAGTATGTTTGTGTGACTTGTGGGAAGCCCTGGCAGAGAGAAGCGGAGTGTTTGGGAAGTTGCCATTACGACACAAAGCAGAAACGCTTGAGGTGGGCTAATGACCTTACATGGATCTGTGTTTGGCAGGAGGGGCACATCCACACATGCATTCATACAGACACATACACACAACTTAGATCTTTGACAGGTTTTACAGTAGAGTTGGTTTCGATGTTTGTTTTTTCTGACCTGGGCCACTCCGTTTCCTCATCTCGGCTTGACTGTAGCGTTACCCGGCGCTCAGTGGGCTTCCATCTATCATTTGAAATACTAACAAATTATATAGAAAACATTTTTTGATTTACACGGTGATGTACAACTCAGCCACAAGGCTGCATTATATTGAGACGTTGATGAAAGCATGTGGTGCGCGCTTCATTTGTTCAATATGTTTTTAGCCTTGATTTTCGTAATAGCTCCACGTTTTACATGCAAAGAGTATTCTTGATTAAAGCGGCTCATTACAGGAGGAGAAGGATTATTCGCTTTAATGTATGTGTCTGTATATTTGTGTATGAGAGTGAATGTGTCTGTGTGATATTAGAACAAATGGATAATACATCATGGGAATGCTTCTTTTTGCACTGCAGCATCTGGTTGAAAGTTCAAATTATGAGTGTCTGAGTTTTGCTCTGTTCACCCAGTAGATCTTCGGCGTCACCAGCGTATTTATTCTACAGTCTGACTCTCCATCATCCCTGTTTTCTTTGCACATTTCGTAACTCCTTTCCGTAAGTGCTTTCTGTAAGTTACTGTAAAACATAAGCTATCTTGTATGTTTCTCTTTCACCTTGGGAGTAATGGGAAGAACATGTTTTCTTTTCAATGCTTTCAACACAGTTGATCCATTTCCGCTCGGGATAAGTCAGAGGGGGCTGGAGTGGACTGTGACCTGAATGCATGGACCATAAACTGCCTCACCAACAGACCACATTAATAATAATGTGAGGCTCCTTTGGCTGTGTGTCTCATATGGTGATCTGCAGCACAGCGGCAAGTGTCACCTCCAGAAGTTCTCTGATGATACAGCCATCATCGGATTTGTATCAGATGGGAATGAACTTGAATAACGGGAGCTCGTCATCTGTGCATTTCAGTAGAAATATTTTTCCATTGACGTCCAGGAACTGGACATTCAGGTAATTGGAATGTACAGTTACCAGAGTGGATGTACTGGGACCTGAAAAGTCTTAACAAACAAGTCAGGAAGGTCTGCTCCGTCTTCACTCTGAACTCCACAGATGAGGTGGGTACGAGGCAAATGCTGGCCAAGTTGGCATCAATCATGGATAACATCCCCCCCCCCCCCTTGCATGATACTATAGAAGCTCTGCAGCTGTTCAGCAACAGATTGATTGGCCCACCAGTGACTTAGTCCCACAACAAGCAAACTCTCCAATAATTAAACTACTGTTGACTTATGTTTCAGTCTAATCTCCATCTTTTCCCCCTCATTAACACCACGTATGTAGTATATCTGTATGCAGATAAACTCATTTATATATCCTGTCCAAACGGTCTATGTATCTTAAATCTCTTTTTTAATTACTCCTAAGGGATGAATCTTATCTCTTACCTCCATCTATGCAACATCTCTCGTCTCCACCACCCCCACCCCCTCATCCCCCATACTGCCTCTGTTCTTGTTCACAGCCTTGGCAACCCCCTTGCATCGACTACTGCAACTCTCTCCTCTTTGGTCTCTCTCAGATATATGTCCATGAGCTTCAGATGGTCCAGAATTCCGCCGCCCGCATCATGACCAAAACCCCCTTCTTTCACCATATCACCCCAGTGTAATCGAGAATAGAATTCAAAATCTCCCTGCACACATTCAAGGCCTTCCGCAACCTCGGCGCTCCTTACCTGACAGATCTCCTGCTTACCGCCACCTCTTCCCACTCCCTCCGGTCATCCTCCTCCATCCACCTCACTGTGCCTTCCAGCCGCACTGGGGAGGGGAGCATTCAGTCTCTTTGCTCCATAACAATAGAATTCATTCCCACTAGATATTTGCGATTAAAAATGATCCAGACAAAAAATTAATCTGTTCAAGATAACATACACTGTAAATACATTGTCCCATGTTTTATGCCTGTATTTTTATTTATCTTTTTTGTTGTTTTTATTCTGCTTGAGTGTCCTTGATTGGCATAAAAGGTGCTTCTGAATTATGATTATTATTATTATTAGTATTATTCTTAGTATTATTGTTATCATTATTATAAGGCTATCAGAGTCTGTGTCTTTGCTTTTTTTGTACCTCCGTTAAACAAGTACTGCGCTCACAGTGATGAATGGGAAAGCAAGTGCTTTTTTGCTGTTGACAGCTTGGAAGAGGTTTAAAAAAACCCTAATATTCAAAGGATTTCCTCTTTTTAGATGTCTCTGTGGTAAAGGGTGGTCCAAGGGTCACAGAACCACCTTGAATTCAGCTGCATCCGCTGCGTCCACTCTTCTTCCCCGGGCACGATCTCCAGGATGCTAACTGTAAAACAAGCCTGTTATTTGGGATTTTTTTTTTCCAGCTGCAGGGTCAGTGAGGTTTAAATATTAAAAAGGATGTGTTTTTATGAAGAGCTTTTTTTAGCTTCGTATGTTTTTCAAAAGCTCCGTGTTTTTCCTGTCTTCTTTTTAACACTTTTGTCTAATATAGATCTATTGTGATGACAAGTGCTGAGTTTTCCAAAAGGATGTGTTTACAGGTTCAAGGTTTCTAAATTGTCACATATTTAGAGAAAGCTGTGAAATGAAACACCATTGCCAAGACGGAGTATGCAATTTATTTTTATGACTTTCTGACACTGCATTGTGTTTCCTGTTCAGACCAGTGTCATAGGTTGCATGGAAAATCACGAACAAAAAAGGTTGCTGAGTTCATGCTGCTACTTCTAAGCACTTGGTATCCACTTTCTCACAGCGACCTGGTCACATTCCCCCGGCTCGTGTGTTTTCAGGTCTACAAAGTCACACCCTGTCCTCAAGTACACACTGAAATTTCACCTGTGCAATGGAGAATACCAATGCCAGCCCATTTAATTCTGCATACATATTATATTTGTCCTCATCCTTTTGCAATTTGTCCAATAAATTGTTAGATGGAAATTAGCTCAAATTTCACAGACATATAAAGATTTGCTGACTCATTTTTAGGAGTTGGTTTACTTTGACAGGAGATAGCATCACACCGCACTAATGAGAAAACGCTCAACTCAGGGAAAATGTTCAGGAGACAAAATTCTTTCAGAATGTGTCTCACCCATGATTATAACATGGAAGATATTGTTGCGTGGACCCATCGCTCTGCTTCTGATTATGCTTTAATATAACTCAAAAATCAAATAATTCTAGTTAATGATTAAACATTACATATGTGGATAATTGTTCAAACTATTTTAAAATAACATTTCTGTGATAAATGATGCGCTCTATAATGATGTGTGACATGGTATGCAACACCTGGGTTCCTTCTTATTGGCTTCCAGGAAATTGTGAAGTACACAAATTGCATGATGTACTTGAAAGTACTTTATTGAAATGACAGATTGACATGGTCCCTAATCATGGGTCCAAAGTTAGATTAGACTAGCCAGATGTTCTCTTACAGTTTCATGTTGAAATCATTCTTTTTGTTGTTTTTTTGAACAAACATGTTTTGATATAAGAACTAAATGAGTTTTAAATGTTGAAAAATTATCCTTTGAATCTTTTAAAAGATTTTCTAAAGGTATTTTCTTTGTCTTTCAGAAGACTCAATGTTTATCACTGCAACTAAAATGTAAAGGCAAAATTCACCCAAAAAACAACTTTTAAGCCATCTAAGCTGTTTTGGTGAGGGTTGCAGAGTTTGAAGATATTTACTTTAGAGATCTCCATTCCTTCTAATATAACAGAATTATATGGTTTGTGTTGCTCAAAGGGTAAAAAAAAATACACTCATTAAAATAATTTACTGGAGGAACTACAATATATTTTTTCTTCAAGCTTATTAATGTTTCAGAGGGATGAAATGAGGCTTGAGATCCTGACAAGATGACCGAATGTGAACAATAACACCGACCAATTTAAGGGTGCCACTGCTGCAGCTTATCCAGTAAATACAATTTTAAGCCAAGTATATTTGTTTAGAGCAGACTGAATGTACATCTGAGTGATCATATTTGAATATGTTCGCAATTTGGAGCTTTACACATATGATCGGATAATCCAATATACTGGTTAATAACAGGTGTAAACGAAGCCTACATTAATTAAGACAAGGAAAAAGAGACATTCATCATAACTCTGTATAAAAGAAAATATGCATATCGGGTTGTGGGAGAACTTTTCCTTTCATGGTAATCCATGAGAGGCACAGACTGGGGTTTGTTCCTTATGGTACTTTAAAAAGGCTAAAGTTATATCATTCTGTTTAAATCCCTGCTTTATTAGAGCATCAGCTAGAAGACGAAGATGAAAATGTTTATTGAGTCATCATCCTGGTTGGTCTTTTAAGAGCCCCATTTTTGAACCTTCATTACATGCTGCCCTCCTCATTTCAAGCCATCCCTGTATTTCCATAAAGGATCCAGAACAGAAGGAAAATACCTGTAAAAATTAAAACCATTAAGACTTTTCCACGTAATTGCTAAGTTGGAGTAGACTGGCCCTGAAATCCTGTCTGAGAAACAGCACCACTCGGGTCTTATCTAAATCAGTACCAGTTGCATTGTTATGGTGCTGACCTTGACTTTAAATTAATGAGCAGCCCCTGTCTTACACATGCACGCACATAAATGCACAGTCACGCATACATCATACCCAGGGGGGAACACCCGCAGGAAAAAACACACATATCCCTCTCACTGTCGAATGGACAGTTTGACTGGATAGTTCTTGGGGGAGGGCAGGAGGGGGGGTGAGTTGTTTTTACAGGAACCACATGTGTCAGGGATGACTGGTGACTGAAGAGTATCTGCCTCCAGTTCCTCATCAGAACCCAGTGACTTTTACTTTGCCTGATAAAGTCCTGCTTGTTTTTCCCAGGAAGCTCAAGGAATCCAGGCATTTTTTTTCTCTTTTTCCCCCCCGACAAGAAAGCTGAGCTGTTCGAGCCAAGCTGTGCCTCTCACCCTCCTTCATATAAGTTCCCAATAACTCATAAATACTTTCATGGGACCCCATAAGCCATGCCTTACAAGTAGACTTTACACAACAATGTAAGCATTTGTATGAACTCAGGTGAATTTAAAAGCCACTCTTCCTCTCTTTATAGAGTTTGTGCACATTTTATGTGATGCTGATTAAAAACTAATAATTAGCATACATTGTGGTGTTCATTTAAATTCATTAAAACATGAAAACAAAACCCAATTTAATGAGAACATTGTGTATAACAGTGCACACTGCAATTCACTTTTATTTATTTATTCTTTCTTTTTTTTTAAATCAAAGCTCCCACTACCCCAGCCTTGGGGTTGTTTTAAGATGCATGCAGTCATCATCACAAATATGCATTTAGGCAAAAAGGGAGGTTCAACACTCTGTTCTCAAACCCCGGTGTCGTATTTTGCACAGAGATTAAACAGAAAATTGAAGCATAAACCTTCATATTATTGTCATTATAACCATCTGCTAGTTGAAATCAATCTATTGTTGTTCTGGACGTAGACTTGTTTTTCTCCATCGCATTGCTAGATAGAGCTTCTGTGTTTTTATCAGGAAGGAGGGCTTACAGCCACCCCTCCAACCATATCACCCGTATCACTCCGTACCCAGCAGGCCTTCCCTCACTTCTCAGCCTTCCCTGGGGGGGCTTGCTGCTAGGCACTGGCTGGCTACTGTTGGTGGATACGGTATCTATGGATGGCAGGCCCTGGAAAAACATGTTCAAGTGAGACAGATGGGGAGAGGATGATCAGATAGAGAAAAAAAATGAAAAACCAATGCACAGGAATGAGAAAAGGAGGGAAGCAGGGAGAGAAAAGAGAGAAGAAAATCACAGGAGGGGGAGAGAGAAAAGAAGGAGGCTCCTTTAGGGGAAGATAAAATTCTCCCTTTTTTCCCCTCTTTGTTTTTGACGGACCAGTTGGTGTTTTTTCTTTCCTTTCCTTCTTTTTTTTGACACAGGCAGTCATGACTGGATCAACCGAGTGAAACCACCTGGTGTGTCGCCCTTCCTTTCCACCCCTTTCCTCCCGTATGTGCACTCAGTGACCATCTTTATCCCCTGGCTGTGGGCCAGGTCACCTTGGCAACTCCACCCCTCCAGAAAGGGAGAGAAAATATCTTTTTTTTATGTTTTTATCATCTCTATAATTGCAGCTAAAACTGTGCTTTTTCATAATGTGTGTGCTCATGTGCATGTGTGTTGCTTTTTAAAAAAAACAAAACTCCCTCCCCATCCCATATATTCTGCGTATTCCCCTTCTCAGTACAGTGTGGGAGGGTACAGAAAATGTGTGCAGCTTGCTTTAAGTGGAACTTTAAGAGTCACACAACATGCAGCTGGTCTTTATTACTTCCCCTTTGGTTCATTGAAGCATAATTACATTCTGACTTCATCCCAACCTTAGCATGACCTCTGCTCTCCAGTCAGACACACTGGCAACCGCACAGACTCACACACAAACAAACACTTATATGCACATCCACCGCTGCACATGTAAACTTAGGATACATACTCATACATCACTTAAAAAGCAAGCTTGCTCAGTTACACACGAGCATGATCACACTTTGTGCACATGCACACGTAGAAAATCCCACCTACAAACAGGCAGACAGGCATGTAGCCTCAGTCTGAGCTGAGATCATACTGGACCAATATAATAGTGTAAGTGAGCCCAAACACAAATTGGGCTCCTGCTGGAAAACTCTGCTCCATGCGAGCTCTTGTTTGTGTGTGTGTGTGTGTGTGTGTGTGTTTGAGGATTGCCGGATGGAAATGAACCCCACCGACCCCGTTCCTCCCTCCCTCTCTGGTTTTCCTGTCCTCTGCAGCTCTAATTGGAAACGGTTGCTAATCAGTCACAAATTATGACTTTTACTGTCACTTTTCCATCCTCCTCTTCTTATTTGTCTCTGCATTGATTTTTCTCGAAGATGAGCCCACTTTCTCTTTTCCTCACTTTTGAAGTCGGGCTGTTATGGGTTTTCCAGTCAGTTGTTTTTCCTCTTTTTCTGATCAAACAAACAGGGTTTCTCCACAACAAAACAGCTGTGGCACGTCTTTATTAATCAGCCTCACTCGCGCAAACCTGGTGAAGGTGAGAGCATCAAAAAGTTGCCGGATTTATGTTTGTTTGTTTTAAGGAGCTGCAGAACAAACAGATTAAGAGGGTGTTGGGTCCTGTTGTGCCGTGGACAAATTGAACGGGGGACATTGGTTATATCTGTGTTGTTTATGGGGTTATTCTGGACTGGGTGGGCTTGTTAAACATCATTAGGGCCCCCTGACGTCACCGTCCTAATGTTTGGGAAACACAAAATGTCCTTCTGATGTGCCGATGCCATGCTACTCAACTAACAGCAAATATTTACCATTGCAAAAGCCGCACTGTTGGCAAGTCTAAGACAATATAGAGCCAAGTAATCTGCTTGATTACTCTTGGTTTTATTCCACGACAGCAATTATACAGATGCCCCTTTGACATTTAGTTTGAGTTAAAAAAAAACAACAACAGAAAACCCAACTGCCATGACACATCAGTGACATGCAGGGGTACGTGTGGTTTGATAGAAAATTAAATAATTTTGCCATAATCCATCAATGTCATGTGATTACTGAATTTACTGGCACTAAAAAGAAGCAGTGGAGTCAGAGGTTGACATCATGCGGCATCCTTCAATGCCAAGTCTTAGTAGAATCATATCACTCAGTATTATGTGATTATTATCATACATAACAGAGACATTGGGGTGCCCTCCCAACGTAACATGTGCCCAAGCCTCCATCAAGGTTTCCCTCTATTTAGAAGTGAGGTCATTTTCTTATGACAACACAATTCTAACTTTAAACCTGGTTTGGTCCACTGTTTCCCACTCCACCCTTCAACCACACCAGGAATATCCCTCACTCGCCTTGTCTAAGAACACTTACAGTAGTATGTGCGAGTGTGTGTGAGTTGCTGTTTTTGTGATTGCACATTATGGTTAAAAAAGAGTGAGTGTGGGAGATCAAAATAGAGTGTGAGACTATCGCATTCTCAGAATAAAACAGTGCTCGGATTGTAAGATGGAAACACCTCGGTGGGTGATGTCAGACAGATTTTACACAGGATTCAGCTGTAAGGTCACCGCTTCGGTCATGGAGCACAGCTCAACACTTTTCAGACTCGGAGGCATTTAAGAGTTTCTTCTACCCTCCTCATATTTCTTCCATTGCATCAGAAACAGTTGAACATCGACAGTATATCAGTTTTCATATCATTTTTTATCACCTGCCATGTGAGCGTTTTTTTTTTTTTTTGTCGGGTCTATTGCAGGATTATGAGGATTCATATTCACGGTGTTCCTCTGCCTGTTATGTCTGTGAAGACACTTCTCGCTGTGTCAGTTTTGACTGCACGCATGTCCAAATTTAGACACCTGCTACGGTTGGCTGATCATTTTTGATGGTGCTTTGTTCCTGATGGTGTGTTACTATCAGAGTGAAGCAACCCTACCTTAGGCTGGAAAATGCATCTGTAAGTATGTATTTTTGGTCTTCTACTTATCTGATACCTCCATTACTCTTCATCTTTCTCTTAATTCCTATAAAAGTATTGAGGGTGTACTTAGTTTTTAACATGTTACCTCTGCATTTTAAATTAGTTTTTTTTAATATATATA
>JBBBVU010000010.1:29513288-29524380 GCA_037177055.1 Atherinosoma microstoma
ATGAATTAACAGAATTTCATAACTAACCATTGATTCTATCTCTAGGATGTCCATAGCGTCTTCAGTCAACCCGCTGAGCAATCTTAGACTGATAGTTTTGGCCCATAGCTTAAACACCACATGAAACTAAGACTTCATGGACACAAAGAGGCAGGATTATAGATTTCCCAAAACTTTTTTTTTTTCATTTTTCCAACTCTACTCCAGCTTGTGTTAGAAAATGTATCAGATTTATCATTGAATGCCCATGTCAACTACATGCCCCATAAAGCTAGACCCAGGATTCTTTATCTCATTTAAAAGAGCAGAACTCCCATCCGATGTCCTTAAACAGAAAAAAAGGAGTTAGAGAAGGTATAGAAGCGGTGCTACGGAATAACTGGCATCCCACATTTTTCTCTTCCCACCTGAAGTACCTTCACCATCATCCTGAGGGACAGATATTCACCTCTGCACAACTTCCTGTCTGTTGCTCCTCCAGATGTTCGTTCTGTTTGGCTGTACAGAGAACTTGTTGTACCCAGGAATAAAACCAAAAGAACATGAAATCTCTTTTATTCCCTTTGCTTTTGAACTGTATTACAAGTAACTTATGTTATTAGTTAGGTGTGATGAGTTCTAGATTTAAATGAGTGATAAATTCATTTAAAATCTATGATTTAACAAGGTGTTTTTATGCCTTGCATTCCTGCCATGCCAAACTTTTAATGAATTAAAATTGAAGCTAAATGTGTAAAGAGGATCTTTGCAAAGATATTTTGGTGCAAAGTTGATACAAAGTTTTCTCCTTATACAGTTTTAGGTCATCGATTGAGGGAGTTTGCCCCAAAAATGGAGAGATGTGACCTATCCTTGCGTGGTGTGGGCTTGATTGACAACACCCAGTTATACGTACAATGTGATGAAAAATACAAAATATAAGTGTAAATGCTTACTTTGCTACTATCCACTGCAGCATCCACTGAAGAGAGACAAAATACTAGCAGTGATGTCACTAAACACATTAGTTTGGTTTCTTAAAGGGCCGGTCATCCCATAATGACAGGGTGGAGAGTGATTTCAGGGACACAAACAAAGTGTTTAGTATAATTGTGGAAATAGAACATATTTGATAAGAAAAAAAGTTTTATGAAGTTAGTTGTTGTGGACGATGAAGCCATGTAAAAAGATTTTTGATTTAGTATCATTATAATACTTATTAAACAGATGATAGTTAAAAAACCAGTGAGTGGGACATGCCAAAATCTTGTACATCCAATGAAAAAAAGTGCATAAAACGTAGGAAACATGTTTTAATATAGTTTTCATTGTGCTAATATGTGTCTAAATGTTTGACCATTGATAATAAGACCCCAGAGTTTCATTACTCTGCTATATTTCCATGGTAATTGTGTGACTGTGATGAGGACCCTAAAAGGTACCTTATGGTGATATTGACTCTTATGGCATCACACCCCTCATGCAGTATTCAATCAGCACAATTGTACTTGCATGAAGTCCTACAGCCCCGCACTGATCCCTCTGAAGTTTCATTACCTGTAGGCTGCATGCTGGTGGGTTACAAGGAAGGTACATTTTGGAGCAACATTTAGAACAAGGATCTCAAACTCTGGTCCACAAGGCGTCAAATGAATTGGTCATCATGTAGGTTTTCAATGTATCCCTTCTCCAACAAACCTGACTCAAATAAAATGGATCCAACAAGTAGCAATTCCTCATCGTTTCACAAACTAATACAGCACTTTGTTGTCTATATACAATGTCACAGGCTACGAAGTGCTTTTTGCACCCACATTCATACACTGATAGATGCATCACAGACAATGTTGAGTTTAGTATCTTACCCTAGGACACTTTGACATTGTCTGGGGAAGCCAGGGATCAAACCGGCGGATGGCCGCTCTTCCTTCTTAACTATAGCAGCCCCATAGTTTGAAGTTTACTATCACATCTTTTCTATGTGTTTTGCAGAATCATTAGTTGCACTTTGGCTCCATCAAAGAGATCTTTTTCAATCATATTTGCCCTACAAATCCCGTCATGTGAAGCCATCCAACAGTAAGTCACCTGTTTCCTTCCCATACCATCCACACGAAAGTGGAGGCAAGGCTTTGAATCTTTAGTTGCTCCAAATAGCAGGCAAGCACATTGCATGTCAAATTCTGCCTATATTCCTGTGTTTTGAGAAAACTGGTGAACGAGAAACACATTTTGAAGTGCTTTATAGAACCTAGCCAAAAAGCCATATAAACACACACACCATCTAAATACTCCTGTTATTTACAACTTGACAGAGAAAAGTAAAGATAGAGTTTAAGATGTTTCCTTTAACTTTTACATACATGCAGAGATGTGCCTGCTTGCTGTAGGCCTATATGGGGATGTGTGGGTGTGCGGTCAAACGTGTAAGTGACCTGTGCAGCGAAGACTGCTAATTGGAAAAAGGGATCACATCATCCTACACGAGTGCATGATCTAAACTGTACCCTCTCAGATGTTTCCGCTGCTGCAGAAGTAGCCACAACAAAATTATGCTCTGGCATATGCTCTGCTGGATAAGTTCAGCAACACATGTATCCAGTCTCTTCACGTGATCCACAACAGTCTTTTCTCTTATCTTTCCCTACATCCTTTTTTTCAAAATGGCATTTCCCAATCACCCTGTACTGTTGTTGGTGTAAGAATGTTAGAGACTGCGTGAGCCCACAGATTCATGGGTGTGTGTCCTGTTGTCTGAAGGTCCAGGGGCCTTGAAGGGAGCTCTGCAGTTCAATCCAAATGAATGGGGGCATTATGTAAGTGCTTACAACATCAAGAAATTATGTAAATGGATCCGTTGCTACACAACAATGATCCTCCTGTCAAAACATAAACAACATTGTACGAATTGCCAAATACAAAAAAACATATCTAAATGTGACAGAGGTAGTAAACGTTAATATATGTACACACATGCAGGAAGTCAATACTAGTTTACAAAGGCTCCTCTCAAATTTTATGAATCATGATAGTCTGCTCCTGTAAATGCTGAGTTTCGTTGAAATGGACTTCTTGGCCAGCACCAGCAGCACATTAAGAATGATGTGTTATGAAGATTTTCAAAGAACTCAAGTGGTTCATAAGTGCCTGTTATTATCTAGTCTGCTTAGTTCATCCTTAATGTTGAAGGTGATGTGGGGAGGTCCAGCTGTGAGCCATCATCGAACACAGTACTGTCCCTCCTCTTACACCCTTTATGCGTCACTGGCTGTTTGAACTTTCCTGGCTGTTTTTATTTGGTTATGCATCTAAATCATCAGGGGTCAAGTAAACAGCTCCAGTGGAGGTAAACAGCCTGAGGGATAGGCTTCCCTCTGGGGCCTTCAGCGCCTCGCACAATCACATGGATACAAACACACGCTCGAATTTGGGTGAAGATAAAGCTGCTCGTGATTATATTACACTTGCCATTGCGGGTTCAGCTCCAAGGCTTTACTCGCCACCGCTAAATTCGGGGCTGTGTTCGGGCGCCGATGGCTGTTGTAGACGGTGAGATGATGGTTTCAAGGATTCACAATGAACTCTGCTTCTCATCGCACTCTCTCTTTCTCACACACACACACACACACAATCTCCTCCTTACCTAATCTGGGTAAGCAAGAGAAAAAGAAGGGCAGAGTTCGAGAGAGGATCAAAGCCAGCGAGTGGGATGAATTCTTCGAAATGAATAGTGCTCTGGGATATTGCTTTAACCTTTGTCCAAAGCACCGTGCTCAGGGACCTCCCTGTTTGTTTTCACGGCTCAGAGTTAGCAAGCGTCCTTCTAGCCGCAGAAGAAATCCAGGCCGAGACATTTTCACTTTCATGTCACGAGAGGTTGCTCATCTACAGCCTGTTTCTTCCACTACTAAAAACACAACATATAACACCAATGCATTTCTGTGGTCAGCAGCATATTTTGGCATTTAGTCATCATCGAGCGGTTTGATCATTTACCCAGTCAGATGTACAGTAGGGTTTTATTTCAGCAGTAGATCAAATGTCTCTGTATGCTGTGTTTAACCACAACTACAGTTACATTTAGATTTATTTGTTTTGGGACCATCCACTTCACAAGGATACCAGGCAATCAAAAACTCCTCTTTGCCACGCCCTGTTCCGATCAAAATGTCACACTAGCGAAGAAAAACTTGGATGTGCTTCAAAATAGTCGTTTAGAAACGTATCACTGTGGGAGCGGCCCTGCTCTCATTTTGCTGCATTGAAGTAGAGATGATGATGTTGGGAAGTCATGGTGGGACCCCTCCTCTTCTGTCATCACTGTCCGTGTCATCACTTTCCCCTCCCATCTCTTAAGGAACCAGCAGAAGGATGTTTTGGACACCACACACACACACACACACACACACAGTATGGAAAAATGGGAGTAAAGCACCTTGTCATCTGGTTGGCGAAAAGCTATAAGACTGTGTGTGGTACAAGCACGTTGAATGATGGCTTGTTTTTAATGACTCATTGAATGGGAGTTTGCAATATTTCAGCTGCCTTCATCTAATTCAATACCTTTAGCCTTGAAGGATTGTCTTCTCGCATGCTATGCTAATCATCATGAAACATTTTCCCACATGCGTGGCTTCCACTCAACTTTAAACTTTTTTTCCCCCTTGAAAATAACTTTCATGTTTCATGTCATGGACGACAGCTGACCCCTTTGAGGTAAAATAATTGAGGTGGGGAAAGAGATGGTGTCTACAAAGGAGGGCCTGAAGATGCTAGAAGGAGTGGGTGGTTAGAATAACAATCTGTAAATGTAGTAAATGCAAACACTCTCTCTTTGTGGCTGGCTAAATTGGCTTCTCTAACTCCACTGTCCCACTTGAAATGCTGTGGGACATATTGAAACCCTTAGTTCTTTCTCCTTCTTACTAATAATCAGCCCCTCTCTTCTGGGCCTCCCTCCATCCTTCCATCTCTCCCACCACTAGTGCTCCTGCTCACCCACAGCTGCACTGCAGCACTCTGGGAGGGGAGAAACAGGAAGAGAGAGTATCCAAAACAAAGAGTGCATGGAGGTATATGGATGTATTGACAAATACAGTTAAGCCTGAAATTTTTCATACCAAAGCCAGATTGTTATATTGGATTTTATGATGACCATTCAGCATAGTCTGGAGGGAAATTCTGTAAACAAGTGACAGACAATGCAAACACACTGTCATAGAAACACGGGGCCTCGTTCACCATCTGGTCATACAAACAAACTAGTTCTAAAATATTCAGGATTTATTTGTCTGTAAGAAAGAAACCCTATAAACAGAAATACTCGGAAGAATATTTGAAAGCTGACATGTTTGTGTTGCCTTCTGTTGTTCTGTTGTTGTTTTTGTGATTTACAAGGCATTTTGTTATCTTAAACTAAATAGCAAGGCTATTTAGCAAGGCTTCATATTAACTGATGCATGCACATGTTGCATGGAATGTGCTGCATCTTAAAATGATGCTGGATGTGTTTGGACAGCAGGTGGAAATTTGCTTTACAAACCACAGAAGTTAAGTTATGATACATGAAAACTGATTCTGTAGTGTACTTAGCTACACCACGAACATGTACGTTCTTGATGTGCTCATGGGACCGGACCGAAGTATCGCTGGCCAAAGTCCAGCGCAATTAATTGGTCATTTTTAAATAAAGCTGCTTTTGTATTGTTAATTTGGTACGTGTGATTATTTATAACCAAGTGTATCACTTTATAAATGAGGACAAGCAGGTTTCATTGCACATCTTTATTATTATTATCATTCATTTTCATTCATTTGTTATGTTTGATATTCTCACCTCTGTGTCTCTGCACAGTCCTTCAGTCTTGTTCCTTTTTATGGGCATTTTTGGGCATTTACCAATGCAAAAACAGGCTTGTCCTTTCAGTTTACCAAGAAAATAGAATTCACCAATTTAAGAGGAAACATACAAACAATTTCACGGTCTATGAACACACTGAGTCTGACAGCGAGTTTTCTTAACAAATTTCTTAAAAGGGGCAAAAAGCAAAAAATCATCATTTCTAGACTAGGTACTAGGTATTAAACTAGAGGTGTATTTTCATCTGGAGTATGCCATGACGTCACACACCATCTTTGCTATATTTTTTTTTCCTCCACTGGTATTTTGGATTAATCCCCTTCCCAAACATATCCAGTTCTCTGAGGCTTGGATGCTTTCATGCCATGACTGTGGTCCAGGGTTTGTCTATTTTCTTTGAATAGGTTCAAAATGATCAATAGCAGCCAGTAAATGCTTCGGACCACGGGTCGTATTGAAAGATACATCGAACTGTTGAAAGAAGTTTGCTCTTTAACTTAAGGCTTGCTCTAACAATCTTACGCTAATGCTGTTTACTGCTAAAATGGGGGAACACAAAGCTAACAAAGGGATCCTTAGAGGATGTTGTTTACTAGTAATTTGGATTTTACATCGTTAGTAGTAAAGCAAATAACAAAGAAATATATTTTTCCATGCTAGCTTGATGCAATTAAGGCACCATGTGAAAGCAAGGAAAACTTGTGTTTAATATTTACTGGCTTCCTGCTTGTCAGTGAACTTCTCGACAGAAGAAGAGTTGCATGTTTATTTAAACTTAATTCAGACTTTTTTTTACCGCGGTTTCCATTCCCCTCCATAGATTCTAGATGAAATTCAACTCTGCAGTCTGGTTGCACCACTCCAAAATGTTAATATTGGTTGTTTAAAATGTTAATATAGTCTTCTTTTCTATTTTATACTCAAAATCCTGTTAAATGATGGGGGTGGTATTCTTGGAATTGAATGTTTCAAGTTTGTTTCATTACACAAAAGCCTCAGCTTAAGAGCCTATGAGACTCATTTGTCTTTTTTGACCACAGAATTACTAGAAACTACAATACATAGTATAAGCTTTAAAGGAAGGCAAGGGATAGATCTTGTGTGGTGAAATTGGGTCCTTTCATAAAGACCGCTTTTGTTCTGTGTCTGCTGGGAAGTCAGCCTTGAAATACCATGAGACAATGTACCAAAATTGCTCAAAAACATTACGATGGCCTTGGTTGTAATTCTTGGACATTGGTTGATTACATTAAGATTCTGGAGGAAAATATCGGGCAGTCTGTAGAAAAATATGGCCTTGGGCAGCACTGGACCTTCCAACAAGATAAAGATCCAAAACACGCAGCCAAAGTGTTCAAGAAATGGTTAGAACAATATTAAAATTTTGTAGTTGCCCAGCCACAGTCCAGACCTAAATCCTATCCAGCATCTATGGAGGATTAAAAAGACGAGATTATTGCAGGAAAGGAATGGCCCAAAATCCAAGCGGAGACAGAAAAAGCTTGTCAGCAATGAGGCCGTTTGCCACTGACTACTGAATCGTAAATATAATTTTTGCCATGACACTTTTAGCTGTAAAAAGTTCATATTTGTTTTTAACATCTGGGACACAGCTCCAAACTCTCTTGTGTAACTTGTTGATGTAATATCCAGCCAGACAAAACCTATTGGTCAAATCTGAATTTTACTACAAATCAAAAATTGGCAGGAGAACAAATATTTTGAGGCTCGACTGTAAGTTAAAGAAATGGCAAGATGAAAACACTATGAATGGGAGGAGAAACCAAAGGGTATTTGATGACACAAAGAACTGCCTCTTTGATTTATCTTCTGTAATTACTTTTGAATATGCATTGATATAGAAGTTTTACTAATCACACGCAGTGACGTCCTCACTCTAATCTCAATCCCTTGGCGATACTGTTCGTGCCTGTGGTCATGGCTTTGGTGACTTTGGTTTGTGACTGCTAGACAATTCATCGACACACCGTGTGTGAATCTCTCTGGGTGGGAAACTATTTGTGGCTGATTACATGTTGAATTCATTTGCACGCATTCAGCTCACGCCCACTGGATTTACATTTTCACTCTCCCCCACAACATCTCTATCGGGGTATCATCTGAACTGTCCTTTATATGATTACACCTAACAGAGCAACGCAGGAAATGTTTGACTTTGAGGTTTCTTATTGGATTTTTATCATCATCTTTGATTTGATGCTGTAGCATAACTTCTTGTGAGCCAGGTGTATTTAGTCATTATGCATTCTGGTCTCAGAGGGTAGAAAGGGTGTATGGTGAGGGGGCCTGGGTAATAACTCACTGAGGTCTCGCACTCCTCTAAAAACAGCAAAACAAGCCCCACATCAAGGGAGCTTTGAGAAGGAAATGAGCAAAGAAAGAAAAGCACACAGCAGGAGCCGGAGAAGCCACATTTCCAAATTATTAATATTGTTTTTCAAAGAAACCCAAACAGTCAAGATGGATTAGGAGAAAGGGGGTAAGGGTAGAGGGGGGGAAGCAGGTAGATTATCGGTCCCCAATTTTTTGGTTCAACTGAGCTGTCAACATGTGAGAGAAACAGGGGAAAGGAAAAGAAAAAGGAGTAGTGGCCTTGGTTATATAAAGACTGAAAGCTGAATGAAACACTATCTTTATGGCGGTGTTGCAGCAAGAACTGGAACTGGTGCTTTGGCTGAAGCTAAAAAAACATCCTTAGCTCTGAGCTTGTCGTTTTCATTCAGACTCTTGTTTTCTTTCAGCTAAAAGCAAGCTCCCCTGCCCAGAGAGCTGGCTAATACTGGACACACAGTCACACAATGTGTTCTTCACTCTCCCACTGCCAAGCCAGAATCAGACACTCTTCTAATGGCCATAACATTACCCAGTGAGGAAGAGAGAAGGCTCAGACGCAGTGCAAGTAATGTTATGCAGGAGAGGTTCATGCGATAGTAAATAACAGTCTGGAGTCGTTTCAACAATAACACTCTGAAATCAGAGACATATTAACAAACCCCTAGATTTCCCTCATTGAAGGGATGTTTTTCTCTCTCCTCCGTTGGGAAACACTGCTGTAGTGATGGGATAAGTTGTCACATTTAGCCAGTTGTGTACATCGTGGAGGTCCATCTTGCTTCAATTAAAAACTCCAACGCGTCTGGATTTGATTAGGGGTCCTGGCAAACCCAAGGTGATTCCTTCCTTAATGAAAAGCACCAGAGAGGTTTAGCGGTGCTAAAAACTGGTTAACAAAGAATAATAGTTGAACGGGGAAGGTATCTCGCTCTCATCCTCCTTCCCCTGCCGTTTCCTTCCTTCTGGCCTATATAGTTTACATGCCAGATGGACAGAGCTAACCTTGGAGGGCTGCACCGGGTGATGGGGGTGTACGGGGTAAAGAGTTTATGAAATCAATCCCTGTCCTCGTAACACTTCTTTGTCCATTTCATTCCTGCATTTTCCCCCCCCTTTCACTCTGTGCTTGGTTTTTCACCTCACTCTTTCCCATCCTTTCGCTCTGTGAGAATTTCTGCGAAGCCACTCTGTCTCAGCAGAAGCAGACTTGTATTTCCGCTCAGAGGGGCTGAAGATTTACTCCAGAGCAGAGGTCTGTTTGCTGTGATTTGACATTGAACCATCGCTTTCCCTCCTTGGCCACACAGTCACCTCATCCCTCATCTTGAGACCAATGGTATTTGTTATTCACAAGCAAACTACATCTTATCTTACGACCTTGTCACTCTGTAAGTTCAAATTCCAGAGAAGCCATAACCACAGATGCTGAACTGAAACAATTAGGCTCGTTGCACACATTGGGTGCGACAATGCTATTCAGTCTGGAGTGTATTGAATATGGAGGGAGGTGAGGGGCGACAGACAATCCGATACAGCATGATGCCCCTCGACTGGATGTGGCTTTTGTAAAACTCATAGAAATGTTGGTCACCGAGAGTTCAGAGATGCGTAAAGTGTGCGGTGCCAGATGCAGATGGATGTTGGATGAGAAAGGATACGCACCACCCCGTGTTCTCATAACGCTGGGCGTTTCTTAGAATGTGGTCTCATCTAATGAGCAATTCAGCCAGTGACGCAGCGATTCCTTCTTTCATCTCGTCATCTCTTTTATTCTCTTATCTTTGATTGTCTCTCAGTCCTTCATCTCTGTGATCAGGTCGTCTTTGGGGCGGCATGTCTGTGTCTCACCCCCCTCTGCCTCAAAGGAGAGGAAGCCTGGAGGAGACACGCCAGTAAAATATAACGATGACAAATACGCAGACGGACTCCATCTGATATACTTAAAACGTATCATATTTCCAGAGTATTTCCTGAAGATGGGCAATGTGTTTTAGACCCATGTGGAAAAGATCTATCTCACAGTGAATTAATACATTTCAAAAGGAACAAATGAAAACACTTAAAAGAATAATAATAATAAAACATTGATTCTTATATTTGTTTTTAAAATGTTTTTTTTTTTTAAAGGAAGAATATTAGAAAATAATATAAAGAATAATCTATTCTTCATCTTTATACTGCATGTAAGAAATCAAATGTGCATTGTTTGAAACAATGTGTTTTGTTTATATGTGTGCAATAAAAAAATAAAAATAAAATACAATTTTAAATAATTGTTCAACTGATATCAAATAAAAATCATGGTAAATTTAGTTAAAGAATGAACTGATCCTTCAACCATTTCACAAATCCTCCTTAACAGATAAGTCCAGAGCTCCTGTCCACAGAGAAATGCAACCAATTTGCCAACCTTTTTGGCAAAAAAATGTAAACAGTGAGACAAAATATTAATCCCACACAGTCAAACAAGAAAATTGGTCTGTGTCTAAATCCTAGAAATAACTCTGATGTTATGTCATAATCTAATATGGTGGATAAAAAAATTCTTAAAGAAATAGTTTGGCATCTGAAATCAACAACATGCACTCTGGACATGATACCATCCGACTTTTTAAAAACAGTTTTTACTTCCGTAGAAAGTGGCATCTGGCATTAGGCATTTTTCCTAAGTCACTGGCTTCCAGTCAGCCACAGAATAGATTTTAAAAATCTACTAATTGTTTATGAATTCCAGAATGGTTTAGTCCCAGAATACATTTGTGATATGTTCAGAGAATATAAACCTGCGAGAGCTCTTTGATCCAAAGACTCAGGTCAGCTAGTCCAGACCAGGGTCCAGACCAGAGTCCAGACTAGAGTCCAGACCAGAGTCCAGACCAGAGTCCAGACCAGAGTCCA
>JBBBVU010000010.1:29533647-29551733 GCA_037177055.1 Atherinosoma microstoma
CCCCCCCCCCCCCCCCCCCCCCCCCCCCCCCCCCCCCCCCCCCCCCCCCCCCCCCCCCCCCCCCCCCCCCTACACCCACAGGACTGCACCAACAATGCAGCCTTGACTTTCTTTTCAGTAAAACTTGTTTGGTCAGGCAGGTGAACAAATCACAAGTGTCAAGGACTTAAGCAACCCAAACAATAGTCAGATAATCAGTCACACATGTGATCTTAACAACTCTTCAAGAGCAGCCCCCTTACAATAATATACATGCTGCAGACTCATCATGTAAAAAATGAAGAAGCCTTTCAGATGACACGTAAAATGTCCTTAAGAATCAAGAACAGAAGTTCATTTGCCTTCATTCAAGCTGTAAAGATGACGTTTGGCATGCCTTTCTTTGTTTTCTATGGTCACTTTGTCTGAGGGCAACAGCCAGTGAACTTGTGATTAAAGCCCTGCCAGGCTTCAGTACTTTCATAGACCCATTTAAAAGAAACAACAAAAAAAAAAAGAAAACACCCTGAATCAATTGGTCTCAAACTCAACAAACGTAATTGTTGGTAATTGCTCATCAACATCCCCTATCAGCTTGAACATGCAAAGGCATGAACTGGGAGAACAGAATCAATGGCAGAGAAACAATGCAGATAAAGCCCACAGGCAAAGATTATGTATTTGTTTGGGTCATTAGGAACTCATAGTGACCCAGTGAGTCGCAGCATTATAGCAGCAACAAGGCCAAGGCTTTTCCTTGTTGAGTTAGCTGTGCGTGTATGTGCAGAGCCAATTGGCTCACACTGATATCCCCCAATTCCCAGAAACTATTGTTCGCTGACCCTCAGATAACACGTAGGAGGCAGAGT
This sequence comes from Atherinosoma microstoma, assembly GCA_037177055.1. NCBI lineage: Eukaryota > Metazoa > Chordata > Actinopteri > Atheriniformes > Atherinidae > Atherinosoma > Atherinosoma microstoma. The sequence goes on from JBBBVU010000010.1 coordinate 29,534,496, forward strand.
GAGGGCAATTTTTGGCTGTATGCCTTTTGAAATCCTGTTCATTTCAAAAAATGAGAAATGAATGGTGATCATAAAGAAACTTAAAAATGTTAAGACCTCAGAAGGGCTCATTTTGTCTTTGACATTTGGCGATTTGTGGTTGAGTCATTCTTGTTCATTTACGAGTCCAGAAGTGTACCTCAGGGTGAATAGCAGTTTTATTGTATTTTATGGCAAACCCAACAATTCTTGTGAACTCAAAGGAAGGCCTTGTGTTTATCCTAAAACATGTGCATGTCACTGTGGAATTTTTCAATGAGCTCTGATTCTAGAAAGCCTTAAAAAGCTATGAAGATCATTGGAACACCCAAAGTTAGACTAGAAGGCCCATTGGCTCTGTTGCCAAATCCTCGAAAGAGCAGAGGAATTAAACAGCCAAGACAAGTGGGCGGTTGGAGAGTAAACACAGTGTTTTGCAACCCTACTGCATGTTGTTGAGCTAATACACCATCTCCTTGCAGCTGCACAGTCTTATAAACATATGCACTATTGTTTTGTCACTTTTGTTATTGACAGGGAAGCAGGTCTTTGTTGTTCCATAAAAGCTTTATTTGAAAGTACAGGGCTTTAATTATGGTGTGAAAACTGAGTACATAGAGGGAGCCGAGCTGACGGAAACCCAACACTTCCAACCCAGCAGTAGCACTTTGACAAAGGAGGTCAGTGCAGAGTCAGATAAAGTTTATTTATGTTTTTCTATAACTCCCTTTCATTGATGTCTGCAGCACCCAGATAGTATCCCCACTTTGCTTATTTACTCAGAGAGTCCTGCCTCTGAACCGCTCTCATTCAGCACTTAATGTCCATAACGCCTTGGGTAATTGCTGTTTTCCCCTGCCCCTGAGATCTTGCTACTTCACAAGACTAAGCTCCTCTGTCCTCTTGTTTATTTTCAAAGGCCTCAACCAGGGCAAATACCCTCAGGTCAACTTCAACAGGCTAGCGGCCTTATGTGTGCCTCAAAAGTGCCCTGAAAATCTGTTGAGCAGACATAAATTTGTGTCAGTTGCATGAAGGAGCGGGAAGAATGTGGATAGGTATGAGAGCGAGAGAGAGAGAGAGAGAGAAGAGTCCTGGTGGTGGGACTGACTCAGGTCTTGCCCAGAGTGGGGCTTACAGCAGGGATCGCTGAGCTTCGGTCAGCTCTTCCCTGCTTCAAAGGCTGGGAGGAGAGGTTCTGTGAAATCATACAATAACAGCCACTATAACCACCCTTTCAAAACACAACTGGATTGAACTGGATAGGTGGGAACGAGACATGAGGAAGGGATGGAGTTTCACTGCTGATACAAGGAAAGATAAGAACATATACCTCTGGTTTGAGTGCTGTGGGAACATACATTGAGGGTACAAGCATTTTTTACTTGCAATGATTTGAAGAAAACCCCCTTTTCTACTCTGTGAAAGGGCTGATCGTGCATACCCTGCAGTGGCAACACCCTGCAATGCATGTCAGCTATTCACACATGGATGATGTTACGTTACTTCACACCGAGTTGCTTCAGTGGAGCACATACAAGCTAATGCACCTCAGATCACCTCAAAACTGAAAGGTTACCATGAATTGAGCTCAGGACCATTGTCCCTCCATAAGACGTGTTCAAATTTAGAGGCTGAATCCATTGAATGACTTTCTATATGTGTCATCAGCTGCTCCTGCTTTTAGTCTGCTTTGATAAAGCCGGTGGGAGTTAATAAATTGGGAAAGAGGAATTTCTAAATCTTGCAGAAGTTTGTCCGTCCATCACTTCATAAATACACCAATCAGCCTACCAACTGCCTGAAGCCCTCCTGCTGCTGCTACAATAGCTCTGATCAGCCAAGGTGTGGACAAAGAACACCTGAAAGTGTTTTGGAGTGCCTGGAATCAGGACAATATCAATATATTCTATGGACCGTGTTGATTGTCGGGTGGGGTCTTTGTGGATCGGGTCTGCTTTGCAGAGATACATCAGATCCCATCAGATTGACGTCTGGCTAAATGGCTTTTACAGGGTGTATGCTGCCCCACTTGAGCAGGCTCCAAGGAACTGCTGCTATATGGATGAAGAAGGCCTGGTTTGAAAAAATATTTAGGTAAGTGGCAAGTGTCAAAGCAACATCCGTGAGAAGATTGGGATCCAGATTTTCACAGCAGAACACTTAGGTTGGGGGTTGTGCTACTTCTGAGTAGTGTTTTACATGCAATAAACAGTGATCAGAGTGCATGGAGAAAAATTGACAAGGTGCAAAGCAAACATCCACTCAACTTGGAGATAGAGGAAAGGAAACATTTTTGCCACCTAAGACAACTTAAAGCAAAAGCTATGCATTGATTTATTACATCATGTCACTTCTGAATCAAACAGTTAAACAGGCCATATAACAAGGTCAAGGGTGCAACAACATGTGGACCAAACGTGACATGGTGGGAAAATCCACAATACAGTTAAAACCAATATGAAATTTTTTGTGGTTTTAGTTTTTTGAGATGCCAAAAAAAATTATTCTTCTGGTGACCGCCTTGTGATGAGCTGTGAGGTTGGTAGGATTCCTAAACCAAGAGAACTTTAATTGCTTTCTGAGTGCTTCACACAAACCTTGTAAAAAGAATAAAAATTCAAAAGATAAATTGAAAAATAGCCCTTTAATATTATGTTTTATTGGTGTGTATATAAACAGTGAAATATGTGATCAGCGCTGCTTATCAAGTCCTTTTTGCACACTGATTGAGTTTCATTGGTTTGAAAACAAAAAAACCATAACCCACTACTGTTCCTTTTTGGTAATCCACACAGTCCAAAGAGAGCTCAGCAGCACATCAGTGAGTGCCAAGACAAAGTAAGCAAGTGTTTACTGGAATCTGCTGAGTGACAACAACATTACTAGATTGAGCAGCATCTTTGGTCAATCCTTCCTCTGGTTTAAGTCTATCAGCTGTTGGTAGACTTAAACCCCCATTCTGTAGTTTTACAAATAACTCTGACATGAAAGTGATGACAATGATGACTGTGATGACTATTGACAATTTTTGTTTTGTTGTACAACTCGATTACCACATTATTTAGACCAAATGTCAACCAATAATAATTGTAAGTTGATTTCTGGAGGTATTTGTATCAAAGTAATGATTTTTCCATGTGTATATCATGTAGTTTTTGTTCATTTTACATAGTGGTGGGAAAACATGAACAGCAGAATGATAAAAAGTTAAGTTGGCTGGTTAATTATAGCAAGTATAAGTACCCAGCAAAGAGTCAGACTGTTTCTTCCTAGTCTCCTCTCAGGTGTTTAGAACAGAGCGAGTAGTGTAAGAGGCACATTGGACATCAATGACAGATTTCCTTAAACAGGAGTTGAATATTCTTCCTCTTTGGTGCACGTCCAGGTCATGCTGCCCTTGGCCCACCAATGAATGATCTCATCTGACTAAATGGTTTATGGTTTCTTTGTCAATGGGGGCTTTTTCTCAGGAGGAAGGGATGCCACTGTGTCGGGTTGCCTTTCCTCCTGCATAGAAAAGGTAAATACCACATATGGAAGCCATCAGAATCGACTGGAAGCTTGTGGACTGTAAGCAGACTCATACACATGAATAAAAAGTATATAGATGTATGAAAAATGCAGTACACAGAGGATACACAGTGCACAAACGGTGTGTTTGTGGAGTGGGTGTTAATGTGTACGTCACTTGTATTTAAGGTATGTTTGACTTGTGTGAACTCTTGTTTTTCTCTCTTTGACAGCTAAATCAGCCCTTCCTCCCTTCCATGTACGTAACCTCAGAAGATGATTTGTTCATATTTTCCCTCAATTGTATGGACCGGTCCCCAGTGACAAGGCTGCAGTGTGTTTTAAAGATATGCTACAAGTCACCCTGTAAATAGGTCAGCTGTCTGAAGTGTGATGTGTCATGTGCTCTTTTCCAGCTCTGAAATGTCTTCTCTAATGAGCCCTAGTGATTTTGGAGAGGAAAACACCACAGCCCTTTTTCCAATAAAGCCTCTCTCTGCCTCTCTGAGCCTTGCATGACAGAAACAAAAGCTGTTTGTCCTTTTGGGGATTGGTGTGTGAGTATGTGTGTACTGTATGTGCACGTGTTCGTCTCTGCCATGCTTTCTTTCAATTTTTGTTCTTCTATCTTATTCTTCCTTCTATGAGTGTTGACTCAACAAATCTTTAATCATGAGTTGGTACTTTTGAGGTCGTTAGTCACGTTATCATAACAGATTGAATTTATCCTCAAAGAAAACTAAACTGAAACATATAAGATATTCCAAATATATGTTTTACATCCCTTCAAAGTTTTAATATTTTTTATATATTACTACAAAAACCACTTATATTGGCAGTGAAGGTCTGTGGTACACTGAATTGCAGACTGAGAAAGCCTTAAATGAAGCAATTAAAAATAATAAGGGGGACTGTAAAAGGCAGCAGATTGAATCTTGTGGGAAAAAATGTATTAGAAAGAGCAGAGAACAGCAAACAAATATTTCAGGGGCCCTGCAGTTCTGAAAGAATGGGGCACCGAGAGTGTCATGAAGGCATCATGCCTGCCGGAGCTTTCCATCTAGAAAAAACAAATGTAAGCCATGGATGACGGTGTAATGTGACTGCCTACGTCACTTGTAACATAATAAAACATTCTTCAGTGTGTACACTGTAGGAATGCCATCAGAGGGAATCACAGTTCAGACCACCACTATATGAATGTCTGCCACATTTTTTTTCATACCCTGTGCCTGCTGTCCCTGTGCCATGGATTCCCAGGGCCCCATTCCCTATCTCTGCACCCGACACAGCCTCAAGTGCACAAAGGGGGCACAGTATCGTTCTGATCTGCCGCTGTATCAGAAGCGACACATTTCCCTCGATTTCTGTGACTCTGATTGCTGGTACGTTTCATCACCGCCTTGTGTGGATAACAGAAACTGGCATCAGAATTAGAGAATTTTATCATCTTCAGCTTGCACATTTCTGACTTGTGATAGTAAATGACGCATCAGCGGCCACTGAAGCGTCTGTATCTTACCAGCCGTTGGCAACTGAATCATCACTACCAGCATAACAGCTACCCTTGCTTCCCAGAACTTCAGCCTTTGGCCTGTGACAGGGGAGATGATGATGGGAAATCTGTGTTTTCCTTTTGATTGTTGGTGTTTTCTTTATTCCTTTGCCTCACTTTTTTTTGGGGAAAGTCTGTAGTATTAATCAGTGACACACGTGTGCGTAGCTCCCAAGAGCCTTTATTTCAACAGGCTTAGAGAAGAATTTCCACATTTTATTCTTCTTTCCATGGAAATTTTGAAACAAATCCTATTGCTGTTACTAAAGTCAAACCTTAACCTTTTTGTAGTACTTTTAATGCTTTAGTGTCCCATTGGAGGTTCTTGTTGCCTCTTACATAGCACAGCCAAATGTAAGAGATGATGTGAAGTTATTACTAAGATATGAATCGGCCATCATCAGCACAGACATTATGACTCAGAGTTGCACTAACTAACAGTACTTTTCAAACTGAAATGATAATCTATAAATCATTTACCATGTGGGATATTAAAAAAAGTTCCCCTTGATGTGACGTGCCCTGATGTCCTGATTAGCAACATCAAACAGAAGATGATAGAAGATGTGCAGCCTTTTTGTCTTTGATGATAGGATTTGTCATTAGTTATCACTCTGCAAAGCTAGAACACATTCATATTCAACAGTATGAAAATAAGTAACATGTTGTAAACAAAAGAGCTCAGAGGAGAGCCTGAAAAGGATTCGCTTCTGCATGATCAAGCCATCGATTCATAGGAACGTGTTTGCTAAGCCATTATTACATGGAAGATAATAAGGATCCAACTTCTGTCATAATTACCCCTTGAATGTTTGGGTACATAAAGCTTTACTGCCAGGCAGGAATGTAGGAGTGAAGTGCTGCCCATGACATGAAATGGGTGCCAAGCTAGTAAAGTAGCACCCCGCTGATGGCCTCAACATGATGCAAAGAGCAAAGATGATTGAAACTGCATGTACATTGTGTGGTATAGCCTTAAGGTCACAAAGGCGCTGAATGTGGGCCCCTTGGTCTGCATTTACACAGAGGGCACAGCTATGGTTCACTAACCCATTCATCCTGTCATTCTTTCAATCACTCATCTCAGTCTCTCCATAGTCCTTTCTTTCATCTGGTGTGAAACAAAGACCTGAATTTTGATCTCAAAGCGCACACGGGTTTAATGCTCCTCTCAGTCACAAGTGAGCGGACTTAAACTGACTCTGGAGGTCTTGCATGATAGACCTCACCTTGCAGCACCATGGTGCTATGCACATTAAATTCATTATCTGACACATTAACCGCCAAATAGGCTCTACTGTGGGGACCTTAATCTCTCTTTGGCCACACAGACTCCTTAATTCCCTCACACGCGCACACAAACAAACACTTGCATGCACACACAAGTGTTCAATTGTACACACCCAGACTCACTGAAAGACCCCCAAAGGGTCAAGGGGCAGGATTTGACCGTTAGTACTGCCGACACTGAACTCATTTAACTCTGTGCTGAATGATGTGTCCATTGTGTGTTTGTGAGGAAAGGAGAGGAGGACGGAGGAAGCGAGAAGAGGAGAGAAGGCACTTTCATATGTGTAGGGAATTCACATGTATAAGATTCTGGGAGCTCCCATAGTGTTTTAGTCAATGGAATTTTTGGTTAATCCTCATTGAAACTGGGAGCTCCTTTCATGTTAGGACGCCAAAGTGACCTACTGTGACCTTTTGTCCTCCCTCTTTGAGGCCTCACTCTAACGATTAGCCCACACTCACAATGCCGACGCATGGAGAGGCAGAGACCAATGTTTCTAGGGCTCCAATACCCCTCCAGGGTCTGGGGAGCTCCATCCTCACCAACCAAACTGGCACATCCTGAATCGAAACAGACTACAAGAAGAAGAAAGGGAGTGAGAAAGTGAGAGGGAAAGCAGAGAACAGGGGTGAAAAACAAGTGAATAATAGAGGAAATCCTTGAGACTGGTGATGGAGGGAAAAGAGGAGGAAGGAGGGAGGGCAAGAAAGAATGGGAAACAGAAAAATACCAGAGCAGCAGTCAGCATGGCGGATAAAAGCCAGTCTTAAGATAAGGTTGGCACAAATATGTTCTAAATTGTGTCGCGGGATCCATAGCAAACCTAAGAGGGACTGCCAAGTCACAACCACAGACATGCACAGATGTTTGAGATATTAATGTTCAGGAAGAAAGAAGAAAAAAAAACCTGTCAAGGATGCATGAATTACCTTACATGGTGTGTCTTTAGCAGAAGGCTGCAACAATGTAGGATGGGAACCCACACACAGACAAACACACACATCCACAACCTACATTGGCACATATGAAGTTGTGTCAATGGGGTTGACGTTTCTACTCAAAGATTATAAAATCAAGACAAATAACTCTCAGTGTTTTGTGTTCATTTATTGAGTTTGTGTGTGCCTAGGTATGTGTAAAGCTCAGATAGAGAAAAAGTGTGTGCGTGTGTGTGTGTGTCAATGTGCAGACATTGACACACATGCACATTCATTATTCATGAATGTGTGTGAATGCTTGCCAAAAACATATCGTTCAAACAAAGGCCATTTCTCAGTGTGTGGGTGTCTGTGTGTGTGTACACTTCAAAAACACATACTCACTGAACTCCTGTCATACCCTTCCAACATATGCTATGAGTTTGGCCTGTGTCCCGAGGAGCACTGCCATATGAGTGAAAGCCCAGGCAGCCCCAAACAATCAAACAATCCAAACGCTGAACTGAACTCAAGCACTGGAGGCTTTTGAAATGCGGTACGGAGAGTATAGAATTTAACCATATAGCCACAGATTTTTTAAATGTAGATTAGCCCCCCCTGGTCTGATAGCTTTTCATCCTCATGGCTTGAATTCTGGAAGCATATTTCAGACCACGGTGAAAAGAAACCTCAAGTTCTCCCCGGTATCAGTCTCTCAGCAGTGAATCCTTCCAAGAGGCCTCGGGATGCTTCCGAGTATTAGTGCAAAGGGTTACATTGTTTTACTCTCTCAGATGAATAAACAGTTTTCAAACACTATTTTCTCTTCTTGCCGCTGGTGAATTTGTCTTACAAGACACCAACACACTCATAAGGTAACACAATATGTGTGCACTGCAAGAAAACAGCGAAAATCATGGTTCAAATTTCCCTGTTAAGATAAATAACCAGTTTTGTCTTTACTTACTATAAAATTGCTTTAAGAAAATTAGGAAAAGCAAGTTTATTTGCAGAGCACATTTCCTGTTCAAGACACTTCAAAGTGCTTTAGATAAAACATTAAAAGCATTACAGATCATTAAAGAGAATTAAAATTAAAGGATGTTCACAGAATAACTGTCTTAAAATAAGACACACTACAAGTTCGATCCCACTCATGTCCTGGAAATGACTTAAAATTGGTTTGCAGGAACTAAAATGATCTCAGGCCATCAGCAGTTTGTTCACCAGCAAATGTCAATACTTAAAAAATGCAAGTGGACTCGTTACAATGAATATTCTTCTGCAGTGAACAGGCGTTGGAATAGGTTTGGAGGACGGTCTCAGAACATTGTCTCTTTGCGCTCTTGGCCGTGATATTTGATACTTGCTTTTGGCAGGAGAAACAATCAAAGTATTTAGTCAGATGTCACACAGAGAGAGATTGTCTGTTTCGCAATTCAAACCTTTGTTCACGAGGGTTTTCTCAATTCGTGCATTACACAGACACATATACATACACAAACACAAGCTCATACACACACATTGCACCTTCCCTTGGTAGCAGGGCTTTCTGAGTCAGTGCTCTTTGTGTGTTTTCAATTACTCGCCCTCTGATCGCCCTCTCCTCCGCTGCAGATTCCTCTCCGTCTGTAGCCTGGCTAATGGATATGCAGCCGTATTATAGGTGGAGAGAGGAAAGACAGGATTAGCGAGGGTCTGTATAGTAATGAGGCCTGCCAAAAAGCACTCTCCCTGTCTTTCTAGTTCACATAAACACACATGTTCACAAAGGAGCTCTTGTTTCCTTATGGTGCTGTGAAGCAGGTTGCGATAACGCTGCTGTCAGTGCAGCTGTGTGTACCTCACATTATTCTGACATAACACTGAACAGCCACATAAATGCACACGCAGACGTAATAAGATGAAAGGGAATGCACCTCTTGCGTTCCTGTGGGTATCCACCTCCCCCCTTCTCATTCATACCTTTCTGTCTTCTATTGTGTTTTTTGTTTTTTTGGAGAGCTCATGAATCAGTGTGTTGCTGTCTCACTTGTGTTTGGATAATGTTTCAGTGCTTTATCTGAGACTTCAAAGGACTCGATGCACCAAATCTCCTTTAATCGTATGGAGCCATCGTGTTGATGATATGGTTATGACATTGTGCCTTTATGATAAATCTCATCAACGCCAAAGACAGTTAAGACTGATCCGCTGAGCACACACGCTCAGCAGCACTACTTAGCTCCCTCGGCAGCTTAACAAAGCATGGCCTGTCTCCTCACTTTGCTTGTGTTTTATAGCCTTAATGAAGGGTTACTGATGCCCCCCCCCCCCCCACCCCCTTCCCTTCCCCAATGAATATTTGTGTGTGTACACACATGTGCACACATCGAGACAAGCACGCGCACAAGTTATGATCTGCATTTCTGTGAATGAATCAGATAAATGCGCTTTGTTCAGCTCTTGGATCTAAATCAACGGCTATTATGTGAGTCTGTACAGTTTGTCTGAGAGAAAGAAAGAAATGTCTAAATGTTGACTGAGCCACTTAGTGCCGTTTGGAAAAGTAATCTTCTTAGCTAAGTTAAATATCTTTGTTCACTCTTTAGACAGTTAGATCCAGCTTCAGCTTGCAGTCACTTAAAATACGCGGGCAAGAAAACATGCTGTTTTCATCTGGCCCTGTGCTGATTCTTGTGAGTACTTATCTGAGCAGCTCCCACCCTGGCAGACTCCATTGTACTCCACTGTACTCCCTCTAATCCTTAAAGACCAAGTTGAGGAGTTGTTATCTCGAAGAACACCTCATTCTCCCTCATTCACAATGAGGCAGAAAGAACCCCCACCCCCCCTTTGATGAATAAGTCGATTAGAGACCTCTATTTATGGTAAGTTATTCAAATGGAGCTTAGGTGGTTGGAGGGATGAGTTGTTCTTAAAAGCACACACTGTACTTGAGGTTTGAAAGCCAAGTCTTCTCTTCTTTCCTGCAGCTTCCTCTCCTTGCTTTTCTGCTTACGTCTTTCCTCCTCTATAAGTTTTTAAATCCACTCGCCTTCATGACCTCCTCTGTCCCCTCTCTTTCCATTCTAACTCTTGCCTGACTATATTGCTACCAAAACTGATTTATGCAGTGGCCATCACAAGACAGCAACCATTCTTGGCTGTGGCCGGAGAGAGAAAACCACACCATAAATACAGCATGGTTCCCAGTCCCAAAAACAGCCACAAGTGGGATAAATACTGCAGCCTTTTTTCATTGACCTCCTCAAGGACTTGCATCTGCGTGGTCTCGTGACTAGGGATGTCAGGATTTCTTGATTTCAAAATTAATCGCGGTGTTAAACGCCACGATTAATTAATCGTAAAGATTCCTCAATATTGTCACTTTCCATGAAAGATCATGTCTGAACCTTTATGGGAGATCACGAAAACATTATTTGATAAATCAAATGGGTCATCTTGCAGCCATCTTCTAAATGTAAGGCCCGAAAACTGCCAGAATCTACATAAATAAGGAGAATAAAGTGGTTTTTGGTGGATTCTGTTCACCATTTTGACAAGGCACCTACGTGCCCAAAATCAGCTTTTCTCGCCGAGATAATGCCAAATTCGTATTTTTAATATGGCATGAGTTATGACTTTGTTAATGCATGAAAATGTAACCCTAAAAATAGTCCACTCTCAACCTACTCGTACAGTCTTAAAGCAGTGCATGGACATGAGAGTCTGGGATGCTATGTCTTGGTGAAACACACAATACTGTTTTTTCTGTATTCCTTCCGTGTCCTTGTTATTGCTTTAAGCTGGTCCATTTTGTTAGCTAATTACATTACATTTCTCATGAGGGCAGTTGAAAGAAATATTTTGAATTTTCTCTCTGCCTTGCTTACATCCTCTTTGTTTCCTCGTCTCATTCATAATAAACCAAACCACAAAATCTATTTAAAATTTGGTGAGTTATGAAAACATTTGGATTTAGAGTGGTTCTACTTTTTTCACCACATACATAGAAGATATGGCTACTCTGCATCTACAATTTTATGTGCCGTGCATGAGCCTGATAAGATTTCATGCTGCTCAGGTTATGAGTCTACAGAAAGCAGGGCACAGTTAAAAATCATTATCTCTTTGTTATCTTGCAAAAATGCACCATGTTACCTGCACCTGTGGGTGTTTCTACTTGGTTTCTACAATATTTCAAACTCATCTATGTAAAAAATGACAGAGACACAATGTTGTTGAACTACAGCAGCAAATGTTAAGCTCTCGACAAGCACGTTGAAAACTGAATTAGATTTTTGCCTGTCAGATGCTTTGAAATGATAGCTGTAGCAGCATTTCTTTGGCTTTGTCAGTACCATGGCTTTTAGACAAAGACAGTCTTTTAAAAAAAAGTAAATATATGATTATTCCAATTTACTTTAAAAAAACAGACCCATTCACCATTGAGATACTTCATTTGTATGTGACTCAACAGGTATTTATTTAAATGAAAATCTTTGAGAAAGTCAAAACAACACTGATTGATAAACAGAGCAGACCACAGTACAATCTGGCCAGCAGTCCTTTGAAATGTTGGTATTTTCCCTAACATGCAAACAATTGTAGGGAGCAAGACCTTTGTTTTAAATTGAGGATACAACTGTTTTGTTGTAAACAGCGTCTGGAAGGTATGAGGCAAGATAATTCTGCTGTTGCTCATGTTTTCTGATCAGCAATCTCACAATGCTAATCTCTCATGTTAATGTGTGAAAAAGCATGGAAGGCATAAACACTGCAAAAAAGCTAAATGCTTGCATGCAAAGTGTTTGTTGTTTTGTTTGAGAGGCCATAACAACAGCCATCCTGTTTAAATATATAAAAGACACAGGAATGTAGTGGATGTGTCTGTTTACAGTACAATTTGATCATTGCAACGACATTATTAATTTTTCTTTTGTTGGAAAAGTGTACGAGATTATTCAACTTTGTCATTCAGTGCTATTCGTATGAAGCTATGGATGCTAAACCCTAGACATTTCAGGAACAAACATCTCCAGTTAATGGAAGGCATCATTTCCCTAAATACTGAGATCAATACAATTATCGATAATATCATTACCAAAGTTGGTATTGATATCAATTGATTCTAGTGTGATAACATCAATACTTTAATGTAATTCTTGAATACTATCAGGATCTTAATATATAAGGAGGATAAAGTGGTTTTTGGTGTTTTTGGTTCACCCCGGTGACACCTACATGCCCAAAATCAGCTTCTCTTGCTGAGATAATGTCTAATCCGGACTCTTATGGTATTGGCATTTAATCTGTTGTTTATGCGTTAATGCATTTGAAAAATTAATGCTATATGTCCACTGATTAACCTCTTTGCATTAACATGTTCATTTTGACAGTCCGTTTAAAAAGCAAACATTTAAAATGTGTGACTGCTTATTTCATAAGGTTGAACACACTAAAGTGCCATTTATGGAAATGTCTTACATTTTAGGCTACTTAAAAAGGGTTTATTTTACATGACAGGTTATCCCAACATGTCTCAGGCAAACGTTTTATGTCTTTTGTAATGGCTTCAATCAATGCCGGCAGTTGTAGCATCCTCCTCTTTGCCTTTATTGTCTCTATCCAAGAACAAGTAATAAATCAACAATTGTAAAGACAGCTCTTATGATATTCTAATTACTGTACTCAGTCATGGAGCTCCTGCATAAAGAGAATAAAAATCTACAAGTATAGTCAGTTGTTGTGTGAAGTGAATGCTGTGGTAGATATAGTTCATTTTCCCCAAAAACCTGAAACTTGCTCAGAACTAGCTAAACTTGCATCTTGTTTTTCTTATTATAAGCACACAAAAAATTGCAATTTCCAGTGACCCGACATCCAGTTTGGTTAAGCTTTCTGCAGTTTTTGAAAACAAAACCTGGCACTTCTCAACAGAATTTTAGATTTATATCTATTTACAGAAAAGAAAAGAACTTAGTCTCTTATAAACTGTGCAACACAGAGAACAGCAAGGAATGTTTAGATGAGTCAGTGTGTGCAGTTATGGTTCACAACAATGACAAATCAGTCATAAATAAGAAAAGGGGCTGGCACGCTGGTTGGGTAAATGAAAAAATATTTGTGCCTCTTGGAAAGTTTGTTGTTTGTAGCAGGGATGATTGCTTCCTCTTGGTTTGATTCGGTTGTCTCCGGGGTATTTCTGGAGGGGAGGTCAGATCCGGTCAGGTTTGGTCAGTTCTGAGTGGGTCAGTTGTGTGGTGTTAATCAGACCTCTCAGAGACTGGAGAGGTAGACAACAGATGATGGTAGGAGTGAATCATTCAGCCTCAAATATACCACATGTCTGGAATACAATAACCACTCAGTCCAGACACAATACCCACACATAAACACAGCGAACACGCCAACTCACCGGCGACACTGGCATAAAACACACTCTGGGTGCTTGATCAAACACACACATGCATATGCACACACAAACATCAGAAGGAAAAACAGAGGGGTTGCCCCGTCATCTTATTGGGATTATGACATTCACAGATGCCAGACATGCATTGGTTTCTCTGAATCATCTTTCCAATGCCAACTATGTCATTCTTTCTCTTTTTCTATCCCTTGTTCTCTTGTGTTCCTGGAAGCTAATTTGGCAGAAGTGAATCAGTTCGACCTGAAAATGCCAACCCATAGTTCGTTTTTGGTCAAATGTTGTTTGTGCCGGAGGTATGGGGGTGTTGGGTGGTCAAGAAGTGGTCACTGTGATGTCTGCCGACACGGAAAAGACCCTTTTTTACTGTCACCCTGGGGGCTCCATGTCATTTCCAGCTTTGCTAAGAACATTTCACACATTGGTTAAAAAGGGCAATTAGTCAGCCGCACACTAATGCAGACACACAAACACTCTTACTAACATCTTGCATCTTACCACCCCTCCAAAACACCCCACCCTTACACGCGAAGACCAACAGGCAAACACACATATGCGCACACTCACAGACGACAGCCTAATTATACACAGAAGTTGCTATGGCCATTTCCAAGAGGATATTTACACTTGTATTTATTTGTCTTCTTTCAAATATTCGATTTATGTCTCGGACTTACTGGAAGCACATGCTTGCGACTGCCAGGGAAAGCATTTGGGTCCACTTTAAAAATGATACGAGGCCAGACAGACTGGGAGATGAAAGGAGTCACGGTGAAACAAACAAAACACAATGAAATACCATAATACAGATCAGAATGGGGAGGGAACACGAGGGAAGAGGAGATGAAGAAAAAAGAGAGGAAGGAACAATTTTCTGTAAACGTCTTGGTAGTAAATCGCAACCAAATGGCCTCGAGAGCGAGCGGCGCGATGGAGAAAGTGCTGAGAGATCCTTTGCTGTGATGGCTGCATGAATGGATGAGAAGGAGCTGCGTGAGATAATAAACTGTTAAAAGGTTGCCCATCACTTTCCAAGAATTACAGCATTCAGCAGTCGGCACTGTTAACATGAGCCCTGCCAGGGGTGGCTGGCTAAGAAAGGACTGTAATTTGATAAGCTTGAATTTAGTACAATATGTTGAAATGAATGAGTGTACGTCTTTGTGTCTGCGTGAGCGTTACAGCCCCCGTCTGCTGTTCAAATCTCCACTAACTGGTGTGCGGCAATGAGTCGGGTGAGTCCCGTGGCGAAGTCTCTCCCCCTGAGCTTGGCAGCATACACACACATACTCGCAGGGGAGGTTCAACAGTGGCTCGAGGAGGGCAAAATCCAGCAGCATTTTCTTATTTATGGCCTATAAAATCCCATGTAATTTGGTGGTTAACTTTAATGGGTAATGGGTGAAATCCCTCTTTGTGTTCCTCTTTAATCGCTTTCATAAATGGGACAACTGTCAAAATTAGATGATGTCATCATGTTAGGTCACCACTTGTTGCCACCATCCAACACTTGATTTTAAATACTTACAGTCTGCAGTGTGTGGCTTTTGAAAAATGTCCGCCTTAACTGTGATGTTTCTTGTTCAAGTAAGTAGGAAATTGTGGGGAGTGTTTACGTCATTCTGTGGGGGATGTTTTTACAATACAGGTCGCTTTCAGAGTATGAGCTGCGGTTATAAGGATCAGGCTTAGATTACATTAGATTAGCCTTTATTGTCTCCCTTGGGATGAACAGTTGATGTACAGGAGCAGCAGGCATGTATAATTAAAACACAATATCTTTATTCAAAAGATATTCCAATGCTCTCCATCAAAACTCTGCCCTTGCATTAAGATTTTTCTGTGCTTGGGAGATGACTGAATTCTCATGAAATTCACAAGATCTTTAGAGAGTTTGTTGCCATAGCAAGCTGTGTTGGACCAACCAAGGATTTTCCAGATTTTCTGTTCTACTGGTTTTACCACCAAACTCCGTTGATCTGAATGACTGAAGCTAGTTCTCGATAGGTATTGATAGACAGATGGTTCTTCATGATCTGCCAAGTATTTTTTGAAAGCAGTTTTCCAAACAGCTTCAAACAAAGGCTTCCCAGATGGTGCTGTTTAACAAACCATATGGCACATCAGGTTACAAAAGTGCACATCTGCACTCATATATACACAATTCCTATGCTTTGACTTAACTCCTTCTTGTTGCACTAAACTTGCTTCTCAGAACATGTCAGACTTTTCTCAGATCTTTACTTTTGTTCTAGGGTTTGTGATTAAATGTTGATGACCAAGTGATTGCAGTGCATACCACATGTCCCTGCTTCCAATCCTGGCTAGATTTTTTTTGCAATAGTAAGAAGAAAGGTGTTAAGTTTTAACTGATTACAGAGGGATGAAACACATTTAGCGTACTTTGACATCACTTTTAAGGATGAAACAGTTGGAGATAAATTTGCCTTCTGGTTTGAAGTCACAGGCATGTTTTCTGAATGACTACTGCTGTGCTGTAGCTGGTGTTGAAAAAGGAGCTCAGGGACTTCCTTCCACAATGTGGCAGGTTTCAAGTCACAGCTCATAGCAGCCCTTTGAGCTGATATTTAGCTGGTGTAACATATGCCCTTGGATCAGTCTCCATTTAAAAAGCAAACATAAACGTCTAATAAAAGTATGCCGATGTCCATTGTTTGCTGTGGTAAGCTAAACACAGGAGATAACTGATGACGTACACTAGGATGTAACTTCTTTGTCCCACGTTTGTTTATTTTCCATGTCACAACATAGCATAATCCATTAAATATTATTCAGTGTATGCATGAAATCGAAACAATACATAAAAGACATGACGTATGACAGAAAACTTTTAAGCCCAAGCTCACCCCAACCCTACATCCTCCAAGACAGGTGATGCGCATACGTGAGTGCAACTATTTGTTACCACAGGATACACACCCACCGATCGAGTGTGCACACAACAGCATACTCATAAAGATGAAATTACTTACATATATGGCACCTAAATCCATGTTCACAAATGGACGGGAACTCTTCAGTCAAGGGTGCAGATGCAGAAACGATCCACGCATCTTTTCAGTGTCTGCACCTATAGTTTCATAGCTGCTTTGTGTCACGCTTGTGAGGCAAGCAAAGGTTGCTGCAAACAATTTACCGCATATGTTGGCATGGTTAAGATTTTCTGGTTTTCTGGTTAAAGTTTTCTGGTTTAGCTGGCTATGTTAACCTAGACTAAGCGGTAATCTCTGGTTTTCTGTTCTAAAATGACCAAGTTAATGCAGAAACATATGCTGTGAATATAGCCTGGTAGGGAGCAGCTTTTGTTCAGGCTATGCAACTTATCTCCAGCGTAATGATCTGAGGGTAGGTCACTCTTAGCGTGATCAGATCTGTCAGAAAAACCATTTTAATAAAACAAATTAATAGGCTTCATTTTCGTCTTTTTGGGGGTGGACAGGTTAAATCAGGTTAAAATATAATATAATATAATACAATACAATACAATACAATACAATATAATATAATATAA